>WBMZ01008102.1:0-157645 GCA_013400975.1 Atrichornis clamosus | reverse complement strand
TCCAAAGTTACAGTAATTCGGGGTCGGGGGGTAAGAGGTAATTTCTTCCCTTCCAGGAAGGTTCCCACCTTCCTTGGCAGATCTCTGTCTTTCAAACTAAGACAATGTGTAATCAGTGCCAAGTTTCACCAGAAATTCATACTGTGAAAAGGTGATTTATGAGTTGCTGAATTTTGCAGCATTTTTTCTCAATTGCTTTGAAATGTACTGTCAATTAAGGACAATTTTCTCAAATAAATCCTTATATATTTGTTTGTACCTCCTAATTATTTTCTTTCTAGCAACATGACTAGTACTTTGAAAAAAATTTTTTTCTCTTTCTAAATAGAACTTATTGCTGAAAATCAGGGAGATTCACATGAAGTTACTTGGAAATGTTGGGTGTCTCTCATGATATGTGTTAATCTTTCAAGATAGGCACCTGCAGATTTTCGTGACTCCAAGCAAGAAACTGAGTGTCTGGATTCAGCTGCTCATGTAGGGACAGGCAGCTGTGGTGTGGATAAGGCATTTTTTCTCCACATAAAGAATGCAGAATATTTTCCACATTGGTCTGAAATGGGTTTAGAGATGCAGGAAAGAGTCCAGGACTGCACCAGTCACTTCACTGTGACACAGGGAAATGACCAGATGACAGCAGATGAGGATGAGGTATTTTTCTGGAAGTTTTCATTGACCAGATCTCGAGGCTGCAAGTAAATCCTGCTTGTTCTATGTAGAAAGTTAAACGTGCAGAGTCTGATTTTTTTTTTTTTTAACAGTACTCATTTCACCTTCAAAAGAGCAAGAGGGTGTTTCCATTTTTAGTCTGAAATTCTTTGAAGTGTTCCTGTTCCATAGAACAGGGATCTGGATAGAATTTGAAAAAAAGAAAATTAATTCCTTATTTTAGTTTTGGTTTCAGTAATAAAGAAGTTAATGATCCCACATCTGGTTTTGTCCAGATATATTCTACAGCAGTCCACTGGAAACAGCACCATTTGCTTATAGCTTTCCTTTTATCCCAAACAGAACCTGATCCAGCCTAAATAATTTGTGTTCTTAAACACATCCCTGGCCTGACTGCCACGTGAGCCAATTAACAACCTCTGTGCTCATGTCACAGAGCTACAATTAAGAGTCACTTGCAGCTTCACCACAGCAGCCAGATATTTAGACAGACCTTAAAAACATTTTCTTTGGCATACCACAAAATGAAGAAACATCAAAAAAAAGAAAAAAAAAGCCAACCCCAAAAGCTTCATTCCACAAGTAACATTTGACTGTTGACACATCTGGAACAGCTGGGTAACAAGTTGTGCATGTCAAGTTCAGAAAGCAGCTGCTTTCAGCCTTCATTTTGGGTCAGGCATTTGTTTTCAGCCACCAGCACATTCCATTTTATTTCGCAGCAGCTTCTTCAGTGTTCCCATATGGACAAGCTAAACAGCTCCTAGGATGTAACAGCAAGCATATATAATGTTCTTTAGAAGAAACGAGGGCCAGATGTTGCTTTGTTATCTCCACGTGCATCCTTAAAAAAGTTGAATTGTTTCAGATATATTATTAATGCCAGGTATAGGCAATTTGTTTATCAGCCATTTAAATGTCAACTTGCTAAAGGATGGAAAATAACATTTTAACTTAGGATTCAAACTGAAGTAAGATTAAACTACCCTAGAATAACTTCAGAAAATAATCACAGCACAATCCAGGATCACAAGGACAAAACAGTACTGTGCAAAGAAGACACGATGAGCAATTTCTGAGATCTGAATGAGGACTACCTATGGCTTATTAGAAAAGGAAGAAAAACCTGCTCCACCTTATTGTTAAAATATAATGAAAAGTTTGAGTAAAGTCTTATCCAACAGCCCCACTGATGAAAGGTTTTCTATTCTGCTGCTTTACTCAACCAGGATACAACTTAAGCCACCAGTCCAAGTCCTAGAGAATTTAATAAATCTCTTACTACCAGTGTAATTCATGAATGTTTTTCATGTATGCACTCTTAGTATATCTAACGATCCAAGAGGGTGGATAATAATTCTGTCACAGACTATCTAATTAATGTGATTTAGAGAGAAATGCTTTTTTTTCCTGATTTCCTGAAAATAGAACCTATTGGATTCATTTTATGACACCTATTTCTGAGGAAATATGAACTGAAGACTACTTTTTCCACCTCAGCAATAATACAAACAAGGTTTGGAATTCAACTGCCTGGTGAGGTCTATTCTCTTTGAGCCAGTCCACAACATACAAAAACTGCCAAGACACCAACTATAACTTTTTGAGTAATGTCACTTTATTAAGGGACTTAAAAGAATCACATTCTCTAGTAGCCTTGGAACAATGCAAACGGTGAACAAAAGACAAAAATAGATGTAATTGGTTCTGAAAAGCATGAACATCTGTAGAGAATGTGTTGCATTATTCCTAAGGACTCTCGCTTTCGAAAAAAAAGCACGTTCCATATATACAAGTGTCAGTGCAATAGCCAATAAAGCAATCAGTCAGAAATATAAAAATATCCTAGATACAAACTTAAAATAGATGTTTGAAGGCTGACCATATCAGTATTCTGATATTTCTACGTCTCAGGAGTACGTTCACTGTGATGAGTTAATCTGATGAGGTAAGAAAGAGAAGATGCTCTGTGATAACACAAAGCCGTACATTATTTTTTTTTTCCATAAGACAAAAAAAATAGAGCACCCAATGAAACTCCCAAGTCTTTGCAGCAAGTGCCCACAGGAAGTGAAATCATAGTCTGTGATCATTACTACATTCCTGCATCATTCACCTCTGCTGTCTCTGCCAACAGTTTTATCAGCAAAATTTACTCATTCTCCCACCCCTCCCCAGCTCCATTATAAACTGCACCTTCTTCACAGAGAGACCAAACCAACAACTGCTTTAAACACAGACAACATCTATACATGTCCAAAAATCACTTAGTCATTCTTTCCTTTATTGGTTGCAATTCTTTTCTTGGCAGCAAGGACAGAAAGATTGCAAAACTTGACAGCAAACAGCTCTCTCTAGGAGGGTTATGGAGAGAACAGGGTGTGTCCTATTTGCTTTGCCTCAGGTGTCCCAGTGATGCCACTGAACTTAAACCTCGGTTGGTTGAGCAATAAAAATCACATTCCTCTTCTTGTCTCTGTTTTGGATGGAAGGATGCACTAATGTGGGGCCGCTGTTCCAAAAAAAAAAAGAGGGCTGTGTGGTCAACCTTCCAGCTGGGTGCTGTCTGCCTCCACCATGATCCATCTTTCCTTCAGCCATCTCTTTCACTGGGACCCTCCAAGCTCTGCTGCTAAATTCTGACCCCTACTTTTTCACTTTTCAAAGGAAATGGCAAGACAAACAGCTAGCCAGGCAGTGTACTCTGTGAATTTGTGGCAAGGAGCCCCAGGAAGAACTGGCAGCAGAGCTGGAAGTGGCAGAACACAACAAATACAAACTTGGCGAGGGGGCAATGGTAAGGAGTCATTTCAAACTGTGTGACAGCATCAGTCACTCCTCTATGGAAAAGCAAAAGCACAATGAATTATATAGTGTCTAGAACAGCAGTATTAACTTGATCAGGATAGGATTTGTGTGATAAAAAAAGCACAATAGGAGCTGGCAGTTGTCTTCCTGTGAAACTTGCCTTACCACTTATGGCACACACGTGCACTGAAGCACACAGCAGTTGCCTGAACCTGTAGAAGATTCTTTAGCTTTACATCCTAGATTGAAAAGCTTTCCCTGGAATACTTTCATTTTTCACCATTCTTTGCTAAACCTCTTTTGTCTCAGGCAAATTCAGGCAGCTGTGCGAGGTGGAAAAGCAAAGCTGGTAACATCTGTAGTGTGACAACACCTGACAAATTATTTCAGGTTTTCTTTCAGTTTCTGGAAGATGCTTTGCAGATGCCAAAGCCTCGAGGAATCATCACACTTCTCTCCTTAACCCCAACCGAACTTGGCAATCAGCATTTGCAAATATTGAATTACTCCTCACCACACCCCACCACGACAGGCTATTTACCTCCCATGTAAACAGGCAGGGAATGGAGGCACAGAATGACTAAGTGATTATTCCAGAATCACAACACAAGTCTGGGAGAGCCAGGAGCTGAACCTGTATTTCTTGCATCTCAGTCTCAGGTTGTCTCTTTTGTGTTCTGTGCTGCAGCCTTAGTTCTTTCCCGAAGAGGAAGACTGGGATCTCTTTAGAGTCTGTCACTGCTACTCGGGTTGACAGGTGGTGTTGCCAGTGGGACAGGAATTGTTGCATTCCCCACATCAAAAGGTGGAACACAGTGTGACATCCGTTTGCTGGAAGAAACACTAACCATACAAGTCCTTAAGAACATCAACATTTATTTAATATGATATAAAAGAAATGGGATATGAACATTCGTATCTGAACAATAATAAGTGGCTTCTTATACTTACATCATATGTGCTCATTGTATAATATATACACAATGAACATAATTACATTTGTACACAAACTAAGTACTGGATTGAAAACCTGCTTATTGCTGTACACACCCTAACCCCATGAAGGAAAAGCCCAGTACCTCAAAATACCTACACTCCATTTTATTCAAGAAAAAGTAACCACTAACATTAATGTCTATGTGGACAGAAGTGTGGCAGTAACTGCTGACATTGCAACCTGACCAAGAAATAATTACAGCAGAAACAGGACATACTTTACTAAGCAATAATAAAAATGGCACATTTTAAATATATCTATATGTATATATATATATAAAAATTTTACAAATAAACTGTTAAAACAAGAAACTGTAATGTTTAAAAAGTGTAAAACAAGGTTTAGTGGTGATATGTAAAATTAACCCGAGTTATGCATCTAAAAGAAGCAAAAAAAAGTAAACTTATGTGATCCATAATTAAAAGAACATTAAATTCTGGAGAACAGCAAATAAAGTTCTGACTGTAGGCTGCACATTAAAAAAGAGCCTTTATTTTATGTGCACAGAAATCATAGCAGCAAGCTGGTATCAGGAGAACAATCTGAAGGTTGTTGAGTGTACATGTGGGCCATTTAAAGCTCTCTTGGAATAAACATTTTCCAGGAAGTGATAAAACGATGCTCTGTGGCCAAAAGCATCAGAACTATGAATTTCATAGATTTAAAATATACTGTACAATATCTTCTCATATTTTCATAGGTCAGGTCCATACATCTCAGGCATGAATTGTTTCAACAGAAGCCATTAGTGCTGAAAGACAGACAGAGATTAAATTACTCTATTTTAGCAACACAATATTGTATAAAGAACTCAGGGGATTAAACACAGCAAAGAATTTCTGACCTCATCCTAGCCATGTAGGTGTAGAACATAATGAAGTATCTCAGAAATCAGTTGTTTCCAAAATCTCTTTTCCTGATGAATAATACTGCTGTCAAGATATTTCAACAGCAAGAAGCCAAACCCAGCTTTTTTCTTTCAGATTTACGCCACTTTGAATGAAAGTCTGTTTACTCTGACAGTTTTATCCTGTTGCACATGGCCATCTCCAAATGTTCTTCATCTAAAACCAGGAATAATAGCAAAGATCCTAACTGGTCTTAGGAATGACAGGCACATTTTGAAGAGAGAGGCAGAATTGTTGAGCTGCTACACTGTACTGGCAATGTAGCTGGAAGCCATTCTGAAGTTCAAGTGCTCCACCCACAGCTTGCTGTGTTTTGGGTAATTGCTGCAAGGACTTCTATAAACAGCTTTTAACAGTTCATTGGTAAAAACCTTTCTGAGCTTTGAATCCAGGTGCTGCATAAAACGTCATTATCCCCCCATTACTCAGTGAAAACGTAATGCTAAAAATCTGAGAGCGTTGTCACAGATTTGTCCCTGCAAAACAAGGGCTGTGACAAAAAAAAAAAACTAGCCTTGTGTTAATGGGTTTCTCCTTAATCCTACAATGTCCTGTGCCACCAATTTCCTACGGCATCGTGTCAGGAGCATCACTTTTCTATTTGACGGTAAAAGGCGTTACCTCTTCATTCTCTGAAATCTGCTATACATTTTCCAGATGCTGCCTGAAAAACTTGCTTGCCTACAAGCACAGGGCTGATCCCACAGCTTGGAAGTTACCTTTGCCGCATAAGACTTCTCGAGAATGAGAGGTGCCGAGTTCCTGCACGTTGAAAAAAGTGCCAAAATCCTTCAGCAAAGCACAAGGCACTGGAATAGCGGAACCCCAGCCCCGGGAGGGAAGGGGCAGTAAATCCTGCAGCGAGCACTGTGCTCACACAGCTCCCAGGGGTGCTAAGCCCAGCCCAGGGCACGAGTTTGTTTTGGAACTCCAAGGAAACCATCAACGGAGGCACCAAATGCAGCAGCAGTGTGGGATGTTTGTACATGGAGTTAAGAGCTTTTCCCAACTCAGTCCAAATACTAAACGGCCACAAGGGATGCATTTCAAGTTCTGGGGCACGTGTAAGCACAGCATTAGTTTTACAAGGGCCACCCCACATGTACCCTTTTGTCACAAGCAATTACAGCCTCCTTGCCGAATTGCCCTGAACACAGAAATGTCACCTGCACTCTTGAATGGGGATACACCTGGCTGAGGGGGGCAAGCCTTGGGCAGTAAGATCACCTTCCTTTGTCTATTTATTCCTGTTTTATTTAGCATACATCCTTAAGAAAATGAATTTGCTGAGCTGATGACAAGAGCTGAAGGCAGCTTAATGCAGCTGGAGATGAATTTCCCCCTCTCCTGACAGGAGTTCTGTGCCCAAGGACAGAATCCAGCAGTGCGGTTTCACTTTCACTGCTGACCCAAAACTGAGCTGATGGGGCAATGTTTGTCCTATTTAAAAGGGAGGTACACGATAAATGTGTCTGTATTTATATAGTGAGCCTGGAAAGCATTAACACAAATCAGTATTTCCAGAAAAAAAGTCCCATTTATCTTTTTAAAATAGCTCCGTAATAAAAATTTTAAACAAAAGTACCAAAGTTCAAGCTAAATCTAATAATGGCAGACCACACCCATCAGGAAGGCAGCAACAGTGTCAGGACTGAAAGTGAAGATGCCATTTTCCACTTTCTCAAAAGCAGAGAAGATTACAATAATTTTCCTTTTTTTTTTTTTAAGAACATAAATAGTTTCTTGCCCTTAGTTCATATAAGAAAGGTCTCTGTGATGACTAATGGGTCTAATTTTGCTAAGATGAAACCTTGGCAACTGAGATTGGGACAGTAAGTTAAAAAAATGCATTTTCAAATCTCCTCATGCCAAATGACTGAAAACGAGTCAATTTTCAAATTTTCTTGATTTGAAAGCTTAAGTTACATTAGCTATGGCATTTAACATTGCCATCGAAACAAAGCTCATTCTTTTACAAATGCTTATTTAAACAGGTACTTCCTGACAACAAAGCAATGCGGATTGATTTAAATGCTGGTAAAGTGCTGGAGCATTCACACTGGTGTCCTACTAATTTTGTTTAACACTTGTATAAACAAACACACATCTTTCCACTGCCATTCATGAAGCAGGGAAGACTGCAGGTAGGAACAGGTAAACCTAGCCTAACTCATGCTTTTTAACTTGGTTCCTAGAAGCAATCACCTGCTATGACAAGGAAAGAGCAGCTGTGTAGGGCTTTCTCTGTAGAAAGAAAGAAAAGTTTGGTAATTGTTTCCTCCCCCCTCATTTTTTCCCTTCCCTTTGTCATGCCTCAGCCATCCATGTCTTAAGCCATAAACTCTCCAGGCCATTAGGCCTTTCCCCCCCGGTGCATCACTAAGACTGAGCTCTGGTTGCCCATTACCATGATGACTGAAGCATCAAGGCTCATTTGCAGCTGTGCTCATGTTTTAACTCTGGTTTGTAACAGCTTAGGCCTCTCGTGTAATTCCAAGGGCTATTACCTTGCCAGTTGTGGAGAACATGCTTTATAAACCAATGAGCCCCTTCCCTTTGTAGCTGGATAGAGAATGCACTCCTTGCAAGCAAATCAATACAGGAATTTGTTTGTTTTCTGGTTAAGTTTCTATTCAACACTGTAACTCTGTCCTGCTGAGAGTCGTCTGCTGATGTTTCTCACAAAAATAACCAGGATACAAATACTTCCAAAGGTATTAGGAGCAGGAGGGGTGGGAAAAAGAGACGTACTTCTCTGTAACTATACACACATGAAATGTGATCCTTCTGTCAGCTGTGTCTGTGTAGATGCAGCTGGTGACAGGGACGATTCTGGTGAGGAAGGCAGACTTTTCACTGCAAGCCACACAGCAAAATAAGTGAGAAGAAAAGTTACAGAAGTCATTATAAAGATAAGCCTGAAAATCACAATTTCAAGCCACGGTAAATATAAAAACTGGGCAAGTAAAGACTTAAAATCTGATCAGCACAAAAAGCACAACTTCAGGCGAGAGTATAGTTCATCTTAATCAGGCCTAGAAATAACCAGTACAACAAGAAACACATGAATGCTGGTGTGTTATTCATGTTGCAAAGAGGGCGAGAGGAAAAAAAAACCTAAAGTAAAATTTAAGTAGTTGGGACATGCTCAGACCCACCTCTATATCCCTGCTCAGATTAACTAAACTTTTTTATTCTGCTGAGCACTACAAAATGTACATTTAAGTTCTGGTTTTGATTACGAAGCCACAGAAAGGAGTGCTGACTGCACTACAAAGGTCCAGATCACCTTTTATATCCATAAGTTGAACCATTTGGCTTACTTAACCATTCCCATCAGCAAATATCCTAATAGTGTCTTGAATTCTATCTTCTTCCTCCTCCCCTACTCAGTCCCCTCTTTTTTTTTTTTCCCTCTTTGCATACAGTTTTGCTTTATTCCAGCCTTCTCTTCTTGCAAAGTAGAGTCATTGTACCAGTCAGGCTGTGTTTTCTGTTTCTTCATTTTTCTTATTCCTCAAAACATGATCAAACTGGGGTCTTTTACTTGCTAGTTTAAAATACTGGAAACTCTCAAGGATTCCACGATCTTGGACACATCTAAGGCCACTCAGTAGCAAGAAGTAATAGTGAAAAGACTACGTATCCAGGACTGAGGATGCTGTTCTACAACTGGAACAGGGAAGGATTTGCTCCAACCAACCACAGCGTGACTTAACTTCTGGCAGTAGTTATTTAAATCCCTGAATTAAATGCAACGACAAAATCTATATTAAAACCTCAGAAAAATGGAATTTCTGCAGCTGTCCACAGGGAAACTATTTTTCTCTAGGTTATAAAACTATACCCCTTCACACGTAGACCAGCTCAGCACTTTCAATCTACAAGGGTTCCAGAGCAACAAAAGACAGAATCAAAATGAAATAAAGCTTTACATATGTGTAAGTTGTGCTTCAGTCAAACTCTTTTCCATACCTGCTGTTGCCTGGTTTCCTTTTGAAGGCTGTGCTGCTAATTCAAATGAAGACACAATCCCCTCTTGTTCTTGAACACTGACTACTTCACTTTCTTCTGAGCTGGTTTTGGGTTTGTGGTTTGTGACTGTGGTCACACTCTGCAAGCTGCTTAAAAAAAGCACAGCACTTAGAACTGGCTGTAACTTAATTTCAGGTGTTAACCACTAAGTGTAGCAGTTATCATTTCATTTTCTCCTGTTAACAGAAAGAAGTTGCAACTTGCAAGTACATGCAGTATAAATTAAGCATGCATTTTGGAACCCTTCTACTTTGTGTAGTTAAGAGTTATAAAAAGGCACTTGAAGTTTAATTCCTTTCCTTTATACACTCCTGCAGTTTCCTACTGCTGAAAGGCCCTGTGACAAAGTTATGACCTAACGTAAGAACTCACTTAGGGCCTGCAGTGCAACTTACACTGAAGTTATGAATCCTTGGAGAGGAATATCCAAGACATAAAATCCCGCTAATTCTGCAGTGCTCCAAAATAGTGAAGTAAAAATTAAAGCAGGAGATGTGGAATAAGATGTTTAGCTTGCTCCTAAATATCAGCAGTAAAGAGCATGCTATGAAAACCCTGGCTGAAGCATTCATAACAAACTGACAAAAAGCTTGAACTGACGTTATTAAACACGTTTTGGAGGCCAGAACAAGGATTATGGATGCATTCCGTTTATAACTGGGGCAATACTTGGAAATAAACATTGCTTCACCCACCAACTCATCACCTCTCACTGAACCCCTGCAGCAGTTAAGCTTCTCACTAGATTTCCCTCCATGTAAACCACTCCAAAACATACCAATATACCTTGCCAGTATTTACAGCAGTTGCCTGATCCATTCAGCTAATAAACACACCGTGCAAGTTTAAAATAGCCTCTGAACATCTTGTTTGATTTTTACCTTAGATCACCATCATATGTTCCTTCCAATTTATTTTTCTTTTCTGCCTTCTCTTCATTACTCACTTCTTTTGAGTCAGATACAACATGTGCATCTGATAAAAGATCATCAGTTTTTGACAGCTATAAAAAAATTGAAATAATGAAACCAAAAGCTGTAACACATACTAAGTGGCAGATAAGAAATACAGTACCAGGAAACAGTTTTATTAACAGACAAATTTTGCCATCATGTATACTTAGTAACTCAGAATTACATAACTTAAGAAATTTTTATCAATCCCATGCAGGTTAATGGAGTTATCCTGAAACTTATGCCAGAGTCAATGGGCAGGGCTTAACTTAATAATTTCCAGAACTGATCTGAACTCTTTGGATTGCAGCCTGCCTATTTTTCCATGCTATCCCTCTCTTCACAATGCCAAGAGAGATTCCGGACCCCGCAATATTTGCTGGATAAGACTGAATGCTGCTCTTAAAGGTCTAATTACATATAAACATTTTAAGTGTATTACATAATTTTCCTTTTGAAGTATTTGCACACTTAGCAAAGGAACAGACTCTCAACAGGAATTGCTTTTAACACAACACTATAAATTAATTGATTTTATACTATTCTCCATCAAGTATGTGTTTAAAAAAATAAATGTAAAATAGGAACATGAAAAGAAAAATGAATGAGCAAAAGGAGAAGCAAAGGATTATTGAGGAATGTGGATATAGAAGAAAAAACCTTTACACAATATTAAAAAAAATATTAAACTATAAGCAGGATATGATTATGCAGAAACAACTAAACTCCAGTGATCCATTCTCCGCAGGCAGTCTGGCTTTGCTGAGTGCTAAGGGCACTTTAGTACCAGAAACACCAAGGTAATTCTCTGCCAAGTGAGTTTGAAATATTTCAAGGCAGAAATCAAACCAGTAACAAATAGGAAGAAGTACAGGTACTGCCTGCTCCCATCTCTAATTTGTTGTGTCAGCTTTATTCTGCTTTCTAGAAACTATTTGATGCACTGTAGCCAACCAACCAAAAATTCAGGTACATTAAAGGACTCAAAAATTACACTGGGGTAGCCTAAGCAGTGAACAGATCAAGGATTACTATTTAAAGACCATATACAAAAATGTCTCTGCTATAGACAGATGTGATAAAATTTGGTGATTCTCCATGGAATACTGTATATCCAAAAATAAATGTTTATCTTCCAAGCAAAATGAACTGGCTCATTTTCCCATACTGTGGTTGTCTGTGGCTCAAAATGCTTTTTTACTGCAAGACAAGCTGATGAAGAGTTCAGTAAGGAAGAGCTCCATACCTCTTTAGTAAAACTTGAATTATATTCTTGTTCTCCATCGTTTTTTAATGGTGTTATTTCTTCTCCAGGACTTCCATTATTTTGTTTCAGGTTATTTTCTCTACTGGTGCTCTCTAATTCCTTCATGTGACCAGGTACAGTATCATCCCTTTTCCGATTCTGGGGAACAAAATTGGCACAGGGACACGTTGTTACTAAAGTTACCACAGTCTCAGTTCTCACCTCTCCTCTGGCTGTGATTAAAAAAATACTTAAAAAACCCTTAAGCATACATTGGAATGAAGAAAATTACTAAGGACTTAGAATTCTCTCACTTTTGTACCTGTCAAAACAGTTCAGCCTGTCTAACACATCTCTGTCTGTAGGATTTTTGTACTTTCTGCACTTCTCCTCCTCTCCAGTATTTGAATGTCACCCTTACCTCCTGAAATTTCATTCATATTTAGCTCAGTCACACACAAGCTTAGCAGCATTCTTACTTGCACTCATAAGCACTGCTCTTTTTATAAAATAGCTTTTTTTGGTTAAAAAAACCTCACAAAATGATAAAAATCTGCTTTCAGCACAGAATTCACAGAGCACCTGTGTGCACTTTCTGCAATTATCTCGGGTATCCTCCAAGCCTGTGCTGTGAACCAATTTAATAATAGAGGACAACACAGCATCTGATAATAGCAGAGGATATTAATTATTGCTTAAAGAAAAAAAACCCCATTATACAGAGAATGAGTCGATATAAAAATTTTGAGGAGGGATGGTGGAGGTGACTTGAGGTTGTGAACTGTGAACACTGTGCTGGCAGAGTAGCAAACCAAACCCAAGGGAGGTTCATCTAAGAACTGGAGCTGAGAAAAATAGGAGCTGTGGAAGCAGTAAATCTTGAGGCTGGATTCCTGTGATCTAACACATGCACTCTATTAAGAGGAAATTCCATGTAAGTCAGCTCATAAATCAGTGTCTTTGCTCTCCTAAATTAAAGTATGCACCCTTATCATACGCTTGTCCCAACAACAATTGTCAAGCAACTTCCTTTTGTATTGTGGTAATCACTTCTAAATTACACAGCAGGCCGTTTATAAAATCCTTTTTTCCCTCCAATTCTTAAATAACCAAACCGCAGTCGAAAAGACTTCCAGCAGTTAATGCCATTGCAGCATTTTTCTGAAAATCAATAGACAGAGAAACGATGCTTTTAGAAGTAAAAGATGTTACTCAGCATAATACCTCATCTTGGGGCTTTCTGCCAAATAGTGCTCAGGAAGAATTAAAGTTGTGATAGAAAAAGTGATTTTGCAACATGGACTATTAGCTAAATATTAAATTCAGACATCTTCTCACTTATTCAATAATATTATAATCCACAGAGCCCCGATTTCTTCACATGCTGAGACAGAATTATTTTGAGTTCTGGCACAGATTTGGCCCATTCCTTCCCTCTGCTCCCACTGTGCTGGCTCATCCAGGTATGACACAGGACTTCCCCACCTTCAGGTATCAAGTGACACCACAGGGAAAAGGTGAAACTTAAACACCTCTGTAAAAACCACCAAAAAAAAAAAAAAGAATTTGCAAAGCTTTGTTCTGCACACCCTTTTCTCCAGAAAGGCAGTGTTAATCACAGAAATACTTGTAGGAACTCCCTTCATGTACAGCATTTGTGCTGTCAGCCCAAATAGAGATGCTCCATTAAAAAGGCAGAACTGGAATTCAGTGTCTTCTGGGGATGCAATGTTCTTGAAGAAAAAGTCATTTTTGTATAGCTCTGAAGCAGCTTACCATGAAACCCTCTCCCCTCCCAAATCAAATCTAAAACATCTTTGGAAATATCTGATTCCCTGACACTGCAACATATTTAATCTGTTTTTGGAAAATCAGATGTTTAAATGCCTACAGAACAAAAAAAGGAAGCGCTTCCATACCAGCAGAAAAAAGAAATAGTAAGAAAAAGCTCAATGAACAGTGTGGTCTGAAGACAAAAGTATGCCACAAGATTAAAAAAAACCACAACAAACCCAAACCAACCAAAAACCAACTCCATTAAGCTACTGAAGATGAAAACTAATTTTAGATATTTAGAAATTTGTAGGCTGCCTAATATCTGCTATCTTGAATCTGGGTTTGGAGATTTTTTTTTGGGTTTTGTTTTTGTTTTTTTCTTTGGTTGGGTTTTTTTCAGATATATATTCAGCATATTATTTCCTGGTTAATGACAAGCAGTTTTATCTTCCTCTTCTCTCCACATCCTTTACCCTTGAATAAACTGTTAAGGCAAAGAAGGCAGTTTAAGAATGAGTGAAAACAAAAGTGTGGGTTCAACTTTTATGTCAAAACCACAGAAAAAAACCCCACCAGCAGTTAGGAGCTACGATCATAAATATACATTCCCACCTAAAATTGCTGCAGATGTTTGAATACATTACATGGCAGAAAAACCAGCATCAACTTCTTTCCAACATCAACTCCATCACGATTCCCCCTGACGCTGTTTTAGTCACAAACCTTGTGATTTCGTGTTGTTTGCTAAATCTGACCAAAAAACCCCTGTTAACAAACAGTGCACAATCAGATGGATGTGGATTTGAAGTATTTATTTTGCAAAAAGGCCAAGAAGTGATTCCTATCATAAGCACGAGGATTGTCCTTGGGTGTGTGGCAGAGACCTGTGGCTCTACAGCCAGCCTCAATTAGACACCTCTGTTCTTTAAGTGGACACATGAAAGGTTTAGCTCACCCCGGGACCCACCTGTGCCAGTCTGGATGGATTGTCCCTGACAAAGGACAGACTCTGTGAAGGAGACTGGTCTGAAACACCAATGATGTTGAGTCCTTTCCTCTTCTCTCTCAGACAAGCCTGTTGGTGTCTCTTTATTCTCTCCATCTGTTCCTCCACAGTCATTCGAGGCCGGGAGCTTTCTGCCAGACACAGCTGCTCCACTGCACTCCTTGGTCTTTCCTTAAATGAAAGAACGCGTATGCATGTGTTTTAAAAAAGCAGGATTTCCAAGTGGTAACTCACCAAAAGTGATCACCTAATGATTTACTAAAAAGCAGAACAGTGGGCAAATAAAAACCCCCCGAGTATGTGGAAAAAAAAGGACAAGAGCCAATTACTAATGAATGAAAAACCAAAATTCAAAATAAAAGGAAGGAATAATTTGCTTTTCTGAACAATAACATTACTACCACCAATGATAAACATTAAGAGAATGGGTAGATGCTCTCTCAAAGCCACCCTCTCAAGCTGAAACAATTTACCAGACATTATACAACTGGCAAACACAAAATATTTGACTGAGACAGAAACATAATTGAAATTTAATGATCCAGGACATTTATATCAGTTAATCTAATAGCAATTTCTGTCTTTTTATTTCAAGAAAAACTACAGCTGGGCATCATTTAACTGCAAGTGCAGGCTGAAACTAAGAGAATTTATCACCACTTAAAAATCTGTAACTCTAAGTGTTATATTTTTCCCAAAAAAACAACCATTTACCTACTCTGTTCTTGAAATTCAATGGTTTTCAGGCAGATCTGTACCTTTTATGCCAGAAAAACTCGACTTCAGGCTAATCAGCTGCATTCAGTACACTCACAGTAAGCGGTTTCACTTATGAAAAGTGGTATTCTTTCCCCAGCCAACATCCTGTGATATTCTCTCTCCTCTCCCATTCTCCCTACAACCTCCCCTCTTCTATTCTTGCTGTAACTATGACTAAAGTTTTCCTCTCTTTTGCATGAACTCCATATAAATATCTGTCTTTAACCCAGAGACTACAGAACTCTCCAATCTGAAATTTCAGGCTTGTTACCTGCATACTGCTTACCACATCCCTATTTTTTAGCTGCTTTAGCTATTTCCCAGATTTAGTAATGAAATAAATAAAAGCCTGTGTTTGCTATAAAGGGGCTCTTAAATTGCCAAATACAAGTCCTTCAAAGATGCTTCATGTGCTTTCAACTCAAGGCTGAACTTCAGCAGGTCAGTAGGTTTATCATTACCACTTAGTTCTTGTCCAGTTTGAGTGTCTCCACGCAGTTTAACACACACAACAGTTGTTATTTTGTCATTCTTTCTACAGCTGTCTCCATTAACTTCATATATTATACTTTAGTAACAGTGGGGTTTTTTGGGTTTTTTTTGGTGAAGAAAATTAAAAATAACTTCAACTTTTGGAGCAACTACTGAACTGAAAAACGAACACATCTCTCTCCAGCAATGCTCAAAGGTTATTTTAAAGTACCGTTCTTAGATCTATCTTCTTGTTCTTCCTCAAGGTGACATAGGATGCTATTGTTGAAGACTCTGGCGTTGGGGATTTGGTTCTGGGTGGAACAACTCCCACAGGAAAATGTGAGCCTGCAAAACAGCAAAGCAGCATGCTGAGTGCTGAGCAAAACACTGCCAAAACTGCTGATTTGTTTTCTAGAAAATACATGCTGTCAGCCCAGGGAACTCTGCTTCAAGAGAGCGTTTCAGGAAGTGGAGAGGCCAGAGGTACGGAGAGGTGATGGATGGAGATGCTGCAGGTCCAGCCGGCTCTTGGACGTGTCTGTGTGTGCCTGAGATCACCCTGAGCCTGGTCAGCTGGGGAGCAGGAGCAGCAGCTGAGGATATTCTGCTATAAAGCAACAGTCTGGGTCTCCTTGAGACAGAAAAAGGATAAAACACAAGTCCTTTTTCTTTTTGTGTCACCTTTGTGTTCTGCAGAGGTCATAAATATTCCTCTGGTCTCAGACAGCTGAAGGGTTACTTTACATAGTCCCATTTCTCTTTAATTGCTGACGTTTGAAAAGGGAGGGAAATGCCTGGCGTGAGAAGTGTTTAGTACAGCAACGTGCACAACCACTAGAAAAAACACTTTTAGATTTCCCCTGAAATTCATTAATGTTTAGAACCACGCTCAGTAAGAAAAAACGTAATTTAAGTATGACTTCTTAAAACAGCAAGAAAGAAAAAATTCAGAGATGAGCTGCCTTTAAGTTTCTTTTCAGCTTAAAAACTGAAGACAGAATGGCACAAAAATATTGGTTGAAACAGCATATAGCTGTAATGGCATATACACTGTAACTAAACTCAAACAATCAGAAATGGCTGCACTTTCCTACTGTGTGGGGATTGTTTTTATGAGTGACTGCCCAGAACAAGAAGTATCTGTTAGAAAACTCTTATGCTCAAACCCCTGGACCAGATGATAAAACGCAGCTATGCTAAACAACAGAATGAAGTGAGTTTCAGAATATACAAAGCTTCTCACTGCTTGCTACTACTGCAGCTATTCTGTCTCCCACCCCGAAATATTATTTATATTAGGAGAATTTGTGCTATTGCTTTCCCTGACTGTTTTTCTACAAATGGACATAATACAATTATTTCTGTCTTTAAGACAGAGAGCAGATTGAGGTGCTCAGAAAGTACTGCATTGCTTTATATAGTCAGTGTAGGCTTTCTTATTGTGTCTTCATCATTACCTTTTGACATAAATTACTATGAATAATTTGACACATCACAGGTCAAAAAAACCTAGGCATGTTGTCAGAAAAACAAGTTTCTCAATTATGTGGTTGATGATTAGCAAATCTCAGACTAAAGCTTGCATTTTTCGCCACCAAGTTAACAGAAATTTAATATATATCTTAACCTTATATCTCAGCAAATACTCTAGTGAATTTCAACTGACTAATTGTCTGCTAAGTGCAAGCTTAATTAATCACGGGGCCATTCACACTGTTTACACCCAAACTGTTATGCTAACCTTGGTTTTAAAAATCTCTATTATCATTCTGATGAAAATAATATCCTTGTGTAATCAGAATTCTTGGTAAAATTCTGGGATCATTGCATCAGCCTGCTCTGTGAATGCTTAAGTCAAACTATGAAAACAGAAGGCAGTGATCCTGCTGGCACTGGACACACCAATCCTTATGGTAAAAAAAATGGCTAAATTTAGGTACTTCTTCTCAAAGCTCTTAATATGGTTTTTGGGAGGTGCTAAAGCTGAGCATTTTCCCGAAGTCACCTTTAACAAACTATTCTGTGTGTTTTAACAAACAGAATTGAGAAGCACTTCCTGGTAAAAGACTCTACCAAGCAATTAGTAGCTTTAATGGAAGCTAGATGAAGAGAAGAATCTAAAGCATTTAGCAACTGCAGAGACCTTTATTGTCTGTACACTCCAAGGTCATGATCATTATTCCTATTATATCTGAGGACAGAAGGCAATTCAACAATTACAAGATTAAAAAAAAAGAAAAAGACATTGTTTCCCTGCCTTATGAGAGCCTGAAAATTCTGTGGTGCTGCCTTTTTGGACGTTCCAGCAACATAACATCGGGAGCTTGATTCAAAAACTCAGTAATTGTTCAAGGGCAAGAACATAAAATGGGTAATTGTTCAAGGGAATGGTGTGTGGGGAATGTGAGTGATGTGATTAGACATGGTGTCAATAAGGATTTCAGGGTTGTTGGTGAGTGTAATGTTTGATTTTTCTGCGGTGTAATTGACTGAAATTTCTCTCCTTGTGTAATCAAATCATATTTTATTGTGGAAGCTGTTTCATCAAACTGAGACATGCAAAGACACAAACCATGAGGCAGCTTCTGTAACAGGGTTAAGCTCTGAAAGGTTGTAAACACTGTTCCTGGGGACCAACCTTTGGCAGTAGAGTCTGATTCTGACATTTGTTCTGTTTTTTCTTCACCATTAGACTCATCCACTTCTGCCACTGTCGTTAACTCCGGCTCGCTCTTATAAAGCCTATAATCAGGACCCTGAGGAACACCGAGTCACCAGGTAAATAAACAGGCATTTTTGTACAAGTGTTCATGTCTTAAGACTCAAACTCAACCATTCTGTGATGACCCTGCTCTCACTTTAAGACAGCGTTCCACTGTTCAAGTGGTGTTGCAGAAGTTAAAGTTTATTTTTAAGTTAATTTGAGTAACAACATTTGCAAATGTTCAGAAATTACAAGAAAAAACTGCCACAAAAAAGTAGAGTTGTGGGGTTTTTTTTAAATGATCTTACAGAAACAAATCAATATAAGCTTCAAAAACTGAGCCCAGAGTTTTTTAGGGACTAGTGAGGAGAAGAATCTAATTTTCTGGGATTTACTCAGAGACAAAAATTTAAGTCTTAAGACATTTTATATATGCACAGAATATATGACAGGAAAATGCGAAGAGTAGATGACGCAGCTATAAACAAAACTAAATCAACAAAAGTAAAACCATAACACAGAAGCAGCTGGATGAGTAAACAAAAAATGGTGACTGTGCAAAGGAGGGGGGATGCTTCAAGAACAACGTGGCAGTTTCAGCCACTTACACAGTAAGATCCATTTCTCTGATATCCTTGAACTTGGTGCATCTTCTTTTCTTCTGTCAGATGTACTGGGCCCCTGCTATAACAGAGCAAGGAGCTGCTATCACTGGGCAGAGGGGGGATTATGGGAGGATGCTCTGTAAAGTCATAGGACCGAGGGAGTGGAGGACGAGGTGGGACTACTTCCTCTTCCTAAAGATTGTAGAATAGTCACCTTATTTAGATGTGCGCACCTGGTACAGTTATTTATCACTTAAAAAGAAAAACATATTACCATGGCTACAGCAGCTACAGATTTTTGCAATTGAAGGGACAATGTTACATTTAACAAAAAATTAAAAAATAGTTCTGACAGCTGCACTTTCTGTTGGACACGTACGAACTCTCTAAATCACCCTTGCAAAAATTAAATTCATTATTTTAAAAAGACTTCTACATAAGCTAGACTTTTAGAAAGTTCTGTAAGCCAGATGGATATTGCATACACTCCAGATAACCATGACAATGTCCCTTTAGAACTGTAATTTCCAGCCAGATTGTCAGAGGAATTAAACATTTGGGAGCTCCCACAGTTTCAGCTCTTCTCGTGGGTGCTCTGGCCATCTGAGAACCAGGCTCCATATCTGAACAGACACATAAAGCAAGATATTTCTTCCCATGAAAAGTGGGGTGGGTAGAAAACATAAATCAGGGTTTGTATTTCTATGGCAAGAGCCTAGGGAGAGGAAAAGGTAAGAAAATGGAAAAGAGAAACAGACCAGTGAGAATATAGAGACACAGAACAAATGAAAGTATTAGAATTACTAGTGGAGTTATCAGTCTTTAAAACTAGTTCATAATGCAGTACTTTGACAGATATATATCCTTCAGACATCCTTAAAATATTGAAGATAGTTTTTATCATAGCCATATTTACAAGTTCAGTGATGCTAAAATAGTAAATATGCTAAAACCATACCTCATTTTTATATTTAATAGATGAAAATGTCCTTGATACCATGATGCCTGTTTGGGGGAAGGGGGAAACGTAGGAAGGGAGGGGAAAAAAAAAAAAGAGGGAAAAATTATTTTCAATAAACAGCTTTTAAAATACAAACTACAACCTGTTGCTATCAAACAAATGCACAAAACACCAACTTAAACAATTGCTTTGTTCTTTTCTCAGTAATTGCACCAAATGTTTTCAAATACACAGAGGCAACAATGGAGCTTATACTTTAAAAATTGATAAGATCCAATTTCATTTCCTATGCGATAGAACCATTGGTTTACCTGCCTCTGAAGAGCTTCTTTGCTGTTTATGTTTAAGTAAACCCTCCATGACATCCTGAATTCTCCACAGTTCCTTCTGAATCTGAGCTCGCTGTATCCCTGCTGACTCAGTCTGTCAATGAATAAGCAGAATATATATAAGCAAGATATTAGAATACATTGCAAGTGGAAAAAACAAAGGGAAAGCCTTTTTCTTTCTTTAGACTGCACTGCATATCCTTTCACAATGAAAGAAAATAAAATGCAGTAATGACTCTCTCCATTACCATCAAATATTGTCCAAAACGAAAAATCTAAGATTAACTAATTCCAAAATGCCTCAGTCAATATGACAGCAATCTGCTGGGTCAAACTGCACTCAAAGAACTGTATCTACTGCCTCCAAAGAAAATCCAAGCAGACTTTGCACAGGACACCTACATACAACAATAGGAAAGGATCCATCAGTTCCAACCCCAGAACAGGTGGAGATGAACACAGTGTTTGCATCCTATAAACCTATTTACGTTCATGCCCATGCACACTTTGGGTCAATCAATGCTAGGTTTACAGATTTTGGGCTTCCCTGGAACCTCTCTTTCATAGATGAATTAAAAAAATCAACCTCTGGAGCAAACAGCCTTTAATGCAGAGCACATCCACATTCCAGGTACCATCCACATCCAGACCATTCCAGGTCCACGTCCCAGAAACCTCTCCTCAGAAATTCAGGAGCAACCCTGCCCAGTGCCGCACAGCACAGCGAGTACTGAGATCCACATCAGAACCCTTCGTTTGTAAGGCCTGAAGGCAACCTCCAGAATATTTTCTGTCATCATTTCTTTTGATGGAATGATTGGATTACATTTGAAGATATCCAGCTGAATGGAAGGACTTGTCTGAAGATTTATTATGACTGTCACAGCCACTGAGGTCTGAGAAAACCACCCAGTTTTGAACCCCATCACTGACACAGGAAAAGGAAGCTTCAGGACACAGGAAAACCAGCGTTATAAAACTTCAAAAAAATAGGAAAAACTGGAAAGTTCCTCAGAACTTACAAGGCATAAGAGGAAATTAAAATTTTGCAAGCTAATTCACCATTTGTCCCGCTTTTTTCATTTGTACAGTGTTTAAACTCACGGAAAAGCAAAGTGAATTAGGTGTACTTTAAGACCTTTGCCACACCTGGATTTCTCCGAGCCGATCGAGTTGCTCCTGCATATGGTTCCTTGTTACAGTCACATCATACTCCAATTTATCATATTCTCTCCAAGCTCTTTCCAGTTCCTAAGTATACAACAAATGTAAAGGATTACAGATGCACATTAAAAAAAAAAGCCAAAAAAAGCCCAAACCAAAACAAAACAAAAAAAACCCTTTTCTTTTTCCAGTGTCATGAAGCTTCAGGAAGTAACACATAAATAGATCTTAGCAATAAATAAATAAATGAATAAATATGTATTTTAGAGAATGCAATGTTTAAGCAGCTTTTTGATTTTCTAATGATACTGAATGGAACTCAAACAAACAGCATTTTGTCTTTTCACAAACAAAAAAGACGGGCAAGGGCAAATTGTTTCGAATATGTCTTTAAAGTCAGCAGGCATGTGGATCTTAAGCTGTCTTTCCACCGAGGCAGAAAACCCACAAAAATGGATGCAAATTTGTCTCTTTTATCACCCAGAATGCACATGTGTGAGTGCACAGCGTGTGTGTGCACAGGCAATGTTTTATGCAAGAGGAACGCAACTCATCCAGCCCTGCCTGCAAGGCTGCCAGGGAGTGCCCCGGGCCTGCTAATACACCTCTATTTTACATATGTGCCACTGCAAACACCAGAAGGAAAAGGTGGGGGGAAAAAAAAAAAAATTCTTCTTTGAGGTCAGCTCTACGATCTCACTTTTGCAGCCTACATCAAGCAATTTACTCAATTTAGCATGAATTAAAAAGTTAATGAGGGGAAGTGTGTCTTGAGGATTTCCTTTCCCCTGGTTCCCTTTTCCTTGTCCAACCAATTCCTTTTACGAGACAGTCTAACATTCAGACTAAAACCAGTATTTCAGGGCTGACATCACATCTGATTCACCACAGCTACCCACTGGAATCTGACACTGAAATACCTTTTTGGATATCTATGTAAGTAGGCAAAAATGATTCTTTGCCTTGTCATGTCAGTGTAGAAACCATCAAAAAGTGGAAAAGGACAGAAAAGAGCAATTTCCTCCCTCTTCTTTTTAAGGTTTTTGAAAGATATTTTAAATATTGCTCATTATTAAGAGAGACCATGATGGTTCTGCAGCTGCTTTTGCCTAAAATAAGTCACCTATCTGCTCGAGTAAAATTTGTGCTTGCCACTATGTTCTCATCACATGAAATAGCTTATCTGCATTATTTACTACTTCTGTTACCAATTTTTCATATTATAAAGATGAAAATTACCACAGCAATAAAGTCACTATGCACTCATTCCTGGGCAAAATTAAAAAATTAAGGAAAGGTCGCTCGATGAATGCAGTGAAAATATCACTTTCCATCTGCCTGTGACAAAAATACAAGCAACTGGAAGACAATTGAGTTTTGCTGGAACACAATAAAAAAAAAAAAAATTAAAAAAAAAACCCAACCCCACCCCAAGGAAAAATATGAACATAATCATTTGATACTTCATTGAGTTTTCCTGGAAAGAAATGGTACTTACAGCAGTGGCTCGGGATACTTCCCGACAGGTGCTGAGCAGTCCGTTCTGCAAATCATCTCTCTGTAAGACTACATTTTGTATGGCTGCGGGGTTATCTGCATTCATTTCTATCTCCTGACTTGCTGAGAGCAAAGCTTGCTCAAGCGTGTACTATTGTAATAAAAAGAATTATTTTTAATGTTCTGCATCATTGGGCTGATTTTCGTTTTATTTCAGCTATCAGTGTTCTGATAATAAGCATGTAAAATAACATCCACTTTAGGTAATAAATACAATTGTCCTACTTTCTCCTTGTGTAGCTGTTGAAGCTTCTCCTCCAGTGCTTGCACAACTTTATCCTGTTCACATAAACGGCTGAGCTTAGCCTGGTACAGAGCAGAAAATTATCACAGTTAGCATTTTCTTATTGCAATCTTCAGGGATCAAATCATTACACCAACCTCTACCGTTACTAAAACAAAATAAGAACTCTTAAAATTATGAAGGCATTGGTCTTGCATTTTCAAATTGCTTAAGAAATCCCCTTAAAGAAACTATGAAGTGTTACTACAGCTTGAAACAGCATGGCTCAAAACATGTAATTTCTGATTCTCCAGCTAAATCTTTACAACTTAATGGTAGGCATTAAATTCCATTTTAATCTACATACTGCTCAGTATTATACAGACTATTTTATACATTCACAGTCTGTCCCGTGGTTTCTCAGGTGATAGTATCAGATAGATACTTGAAATTTTACCTAAAATGTAATATTTCCTGCAAAATAGAAGCTTATTATGGAATTCCACCCCTCCATTTCGTGATGCAATTTCTGCTGGCAATCACCTGTATGAAGTGGGTTTTAAACTCAAAAGCCGAGGGGGAGATTTTTATCAAAATAAAGAGACAAATACCAACATTTAAAAGCAAGAAGGAATACAAGTGACTTACATCAATATCCAGCTCTTCAGTTCTATATTTGTATAGTGTACCCCTACATTCTTCTTGTGTTAACTATAAGGAAGAATAATATTGCCATAAAACAACTCAGTTGGACTATGGAAATGAAAACTACTGTTCAGCTTAAGAATTTTAACACAGAAATCAGCTTTTGCTTGAAAGGCAAACCTACTACACTGAACAATATTTAGCCAATATACATTAATGAAGGTAAATAAATGGAATGTCAAGCAGACTGTCAGTGGAAAGTTGCATTAAATGAACAGGCTGTTTCTAATGCAAACTGGAGTTTTAAAGATGTACAACTCAATCAAACATGGATTATGTAGGAAGATGAAATTGCCAGTATACCTAAATAATGATGTATAACTGTGCCTAAGGTTTGTTATGTGAATTCTAAACAGAGGGGCTCATTCTACTCTGAATTAACCACTCCAGGCCCACTAAGGTCAGGTGTTTCTCAAGGAGGATAATCTGAAGTAAATCTGAAACCAGAACAGAATGACCTAAGTTTACAACAGAAATATAAAATATCTTGTTACAGACAAGTCCAATAAGTGCTACCACTTTTCACATGGATTTTTCATATGGATTTCCTGCTTTTCATAGGATCTCCACCCCTTCAACAGAGCATTACCAGAAATGCCACAAATGGAAGCTATCTTCTGTTTTATATTTGGACCTAGGCAAACTTGTCTCCTCATCCCAGTTAGGGTGCAAAGTACCCTCAAACCACTTTCACACAGCTCCTCACATTAAGTTCTTAACTTTTTCAGTCTGTTACTGACCAGTGACAAGATTTTGAAGTATTTTACAAGCGAAAAGGTAGCTCCCCATTTTACAGTGAGCTGTCTCACACAGTAACTACTTCATGTCCCATAAAGCAAATATGGACATAACCCTATCAACCTTCATGTTCTTTTTAATTAGAAACATTGTGTGTACAGAGCCCCAGCACAGATGCTTTCCTTCCATGTTTCTGTCATAATTAGGTCATCAGGACTTAATAGTACAAGAAAGGCTATTAAAACACAAGTCCATGTTAAGGGACACTTACAAATAAAAGGACTAGGGAAGGGTTAATGAGACAAGCATTCCAAACATAAAATAAATCTTTAACACATTGAAGTGTTTCATTTCACGATATTATGTCCACATACCTCATGCAAATGTACCTGGTGACAATTTAAAAGTATGTATAGTGTATTAAAAACACACAGTAACTTCCTTTGAAATGGACGTTTTATGAAAATGAATGTTGAAATATGAAAAAAGCCACAGCACTTTTGCACCTCATGAATGTCACACAAATTAAGGTATCTATTTAAACTCCTCTTGTAGAGTTGTGTTGTTTTACTGTCGGTTTTATCACAATGAGAGAAAAATGAGGAATGGAAATATTTAAATAAAACTCATAAACATGGCCAAATGTCTTTAACTTACAGAGGAAACCTACTTATATTTCACAACAGAAAGATTTTACAAAAGAAAGATTATCCCCCATTAAATAAACACAGTTTTCCAAGCCACTGCTCAGCATTTTATATTGCTTGGATAGAAAAATATAAAACTATTTTTTCAAGCCAGTATTTTTTATACTTTTTTAAGAAGAGAGACATTTCTTTTCCTGGCATTTCAACCTTAATTATAGCTGAGTTTAAAAGAGTTTGCCAATTCAGCATCCTTATCCTTGCATGCCTCCTGAAAGGAATATATCTTAAGTATTCAGAAAACTAACACAGATTTTCTAAGAACACTACAGACATGCTAATTCTTCTTATTAAAATCCTATCACACTTGTAAAAATTGCTGCCAACTTCTTGCTTTGGTCAGCAGTACCAGTCTCCCACGACAGGCACTGCTGGAGAGCCACTTCATTTTAACATTCAGAACTTAAAGCAGAAACTCCCAAAATAATATGAATAACTTAATCCATCTCTGACAAAACAGCAGCCCCACTCCTCACAGCGCATCAATAAATCTGCTCAAGGCAAGGAGTGTGGAATGCTGTGGCATCCTGCTGGAATGGCAAGAGCAACTGCAGCAGACAAAACGCAATTACACATTTCAAGCAAGGTTAACAACCTCATAACCCTGGAAAACGCATTATCAGAGCTCCAATGACCAAGTTATCAAAATGTACTTCACGTCACGTTCCACAAACGCCTTGCTTGCCAAATCGCTGCTGCAGACCCCTTGGCAGGACACTGATTTCAGAGCGAGAGTGCCATCTACTGAGCCAGGGACATCACGGTGCTCAACATCTGCCTCTTCACACACACGCAGGTGCATTCCTCTCAACGCTGAGGCAACACACACCTCCCCGACCTTGGGGAGCAGCACCCTGACTCCTACAAACACAATTTACCATTTCTGAAAGGCAAGCTGCACACGCGGAGTTTGGCCAAGCGTGTTTCTTACACGCGGAAAAAGTAACACGACCTTAGCTGAACCTCCCTCGTAGCTTAGAAATCATCTGCCATCAACTGCACAGTCCCCATCCCTGTCGCGCACCAACACCAGATGAATCCCCAAAGTGCAGGGATCCCCCAGGACGGACACAGGAAAAAGTTGTTGAGACATGAGGGGTTAAACCTATTTAAGTGTTCGATATTAAAAAGATTTAAGTGACAGCACTATTTCATTACTTGGTAAGCTATTTTCAGGTTCCACTCACTGTTTTGATTCAATAAACAGACGGACGTTTCACCGCCCAAAAGCACACTGTGCATCTCTGCAGGATACTGTACTTAGGGAATTAAATCTAGGACATTTTGTGGGGAGCGCAAGATTAAAGTCAAGACTTACAAGAGGCTCATTTTTCTTTCTTTTTTAAAACTTTTTTCTTTTTAAAAATAATTCTTGCTACGAGGAAGCAGGGCAAATGGGCATTTACACCCCAATTAAGCACGGTTCTCCTCTAATTTTGAATTATGTGACATAAATCACTTCAAATACAAATTGAGAAGACAAGATTTTTAGATTGAACACCATCATCTCATGTTCATAAAAAAACCCTGAAATATATTTCTACCTACAAATCTCAAAATCTAACAAGCGTAACAATTTAAACGTATGCAGCTGCTGTAACAGTAAGAGATAAACAAGGACCTCCCTATCTTCACAGGAGCAAAAAAATCAAGGGCTATTTTTCTATGTTTTTAATATATTAAGAACAATTATCCAGGGAAAAACCTGGATGTTAGCTTGTTGCACTCAGATTTTAATTCTTCCCCCTTAAGGGAACTCACATCTAAGAGCAACTGAGGCAAATTTTACTTTTTGAAGTCAGCCTGTCCTGCATTAGAGAACAAGACCAACAGTCCTCACCTAGTATTAGAAAGAAGCAAAAAACCCCAAAACCCAAAACAAGGCAGAAATGGGTTCAGTCTGTAAAAAGCCTTTTTTCTTCTTGTCTGTACATATGGAATCATTTCCCCGGCTTGTACTTGTGAATTTACAGCACAGTCCGCAGAGCAGACTGATGTAAGTCAAAGTGATTTAAATAACTGTGAAGATGCAACAAATCACAAACAAAAATGTCTTATAAATAACACATTTGAAGTAGTAGATATTTTTGCCATTTTGCTAAAGAACCATTAATCATTACAAACAGGAAGCAAGAAAAATTCAATACAAGCTTTTCTTGCTTTCCTTTGCTTAACTCTAAATGAGCTCAGGCTTAAAACTGAATAAACTGATAATGGCAAAGATCCTTTTCTTTATCTGAAGGAATAGTTACAGTCATCACAAACTACTTTATCATCCTGACATCAAAACAAGTTTCAGTCACTTGCACAGAGGCTTCTCCCAATTGTTTACATCTCTTTAAAACTGCAGCAGGAAAGATGACTGTTAAAACTGATTTATGTTATCTGAATAAAAAATTATACGTTGTTTAGACTTTAAATAAGTTGCCAGAATTTTAAACAGATTAGTTTTGCATTACAAAGGTTTAGAAGACTATTTAGGCAGTGAAATTTTGAGTGTATTTTTAGCCTATCCTGAAAGTCAGTTAATGGAGTATCTCATACAGAAATTTCATTCATGAAAGCAGAAGATCTTGTAACTCTTCAGCTTAGGCAACACAGGGTTCTTCTGCACAAACCTTCCAGCACATCACAAACACTCTGACCTGAAGAGACCACATCTCTAGTGAGAACAGGTTATTCAGTCTTCATGACCTGTTGGAGTCCCTGTTTCTGTGACAAGAATGTCAAAAAAGGGGTTTATTCCGTGTCAGACAGGAAGCAGCAGATGTGCCCACAAGGAGAAGGCAGAGACTGCAGCTGAGAGCAGAGCTTTGTCAGGACAGCACTCAGAACTTTACTGCTACCCCTGAAGACGTGAGCAGATCAGCCCAGGCACAGCTATACCTCAAATATGCCTGTATTAATAGCAGAAGCTCGAGCCAGTTTACCCTGACACATCTGAAGCGCCTCTGCTCATTACACACCTGATGATTTATTTGTCTTACATACTCTATCACACAAAATTCCCTTGCTTAAAAAAAAAATTCTAACAGCCAGGCTTCTATAAAAAATTAGAACAAAACCCCTCAAGGTCTTGAGAGCACCTTGCTTCTCCCATTCCTCTCCAAATAGTTCCCTCAGGTTCCACATTAAAGCCCCTGTTTTGCACTTAGGAGCACAAATTGGATGGTCATGAAATCAGTCACTCACTACCCAAACTCCTTTGGAAAGCTGAGATTTTTTTTTTTTGGCAACTTTTCTGGATCAGAAGCAAACTTACAATGTGGAGTTTGACTTTGAAAAACGGAAACATGCAATCAAACTGCAGCATTTTTTTGAAACGTGGCAAAAATAAACGACTGTTTTACACAGCGGAACATCTCCTTTTCTTCAAACTATGCAACCTTTGTATCTAATTTTGGCTCACAAGGGCATAAATGTAAATGCAAGTGAACTGGCCAGATATTCCCTTGTGAGAACAACATCTTTGCTGTAGTTGAGGCAAGAAACTTCTTAAAGATTCCCTGATGTAACAGGGACTGTTCAGCTACGCCCCAGCACCCCTAGGACACTGCAGTGCCAAGGCATAGGGATTGGCCATGCTCATAAGTTAATGCAGGTCTCAACTCACAGACAATATTTCCATTCACATTTCCAGTTCTTCTGCCATCTTACCAGTGCCAACCATCACTAGATACTCTGTAAGTGTGCACAGTAAAGTCTGCTGTGACTTTAGGAACAGACACTGCCTTTTGGATTTACAGTCCCCAGATCAAAGCAATTTTGATCCTTTCTTTCTTCAGTGGCTAAAGGCTTGGTAGGTGCAAACAAAAACTTGTAAATCCACTTCCTAGAACAAAACAAAATTGCCAGAAATGACCAGGTAAACACCACTCACATGCTTTTGTAGTGGTCAAAAGAAAGAAGCACCTTTGAACACTAATTGCAGAGAATCATGCTAAGACAAATGTTGGAAGCTTATTGGAAGTTTCATGAATTTACTGGACACCTGCGTAAAGCATCAACTAATTAAGTTGTCTGGACAGAAAAAAAAAAGTTATTCAAAAGTGTACATTTAATACTAAACGACAAAAACGCAGCGGAAGCCATGCTAACGATACTGCAGCGTTTTGTAAAGCATGGATGGCTCGTGGGTTTCCAAAGCAAAGGAGAGAAACACCAATGTTATGAATAAATCTGAGGGACAACCAAAACTGTCACTAAGGAAAATTTTCGCAGATGATAAAGCAATTTCATTCACTCTCCAAGACCTTACTTGCTGGTACAGTTGCGGTCTTAGCGCCGAGTTCTCAATCATAGTGTGAACCATGGTGATTAAAGGTTCATTCTCTTTCATCTATTTCAAATCAGGAGGAGCATACAGCAAACATCAGTTTACAGCATGGCTAGATTTGAAAGACGACACTGTAAAATATAGCCTCTACTTTAATTCTTTCTAATAATGCAGTAGATTACATTTTAACCCATGCTTTTAATATATTCCATCATTCAGTAACATCAACATCTGAAAAGCTTAATAATATCAAGCAAATATATAAAAAATAACAAATGCTCAAAACCAATGTAATATTTATTCACCAACCTTCTCCCTTTTTAAAAATAAAAACGCTTAAAATAAGTTTGGCTTTGTGTGTTATTGAAATGAAAAGGATTATTGGATTTTGCAGCAGGAACACTCAAACCTTTATCAGAAAACCTTTTAAATTATAGATTTAATAACTCAGTGTACATTAAAAAGATATAAGCATTCCCAGCTTGTGAACAGACTTCTGTTCATGTATCACAAAATGCCTTTACATACCGCACTGATTTATATCCTTTGGAACTTTGAATCACTGCCTGTTGCATTTATCCACCCCCATGTGCAGGTGTGAAACTATTTCGGAACTGGTCATACATTTTTTATAATGATTATTCTTTCTTGATAAAATAGTGTGCAAATGTCAAAACCCAGGTGGTTTAGTACACACTGCATACATTTAGAATTTCAGAAAAGTGTGCAACACAGAAAATCATATGGGATTTTGTTTTTTTCCCCTTTCCTAACAGTAAGGGAAAAATTATGAAAACAGGTGGTTTCCTTCACCAAAAGAAACTGAAAAATCACTTAATGCACAATCCTCCCCTTGTTTTTGTTGGAAACTTTAGGACCTGTTGGAAACTTTAGCAATATCTGTCTCAGGTATGGTTACACAGGAAGTGTGTGAAGGAGTACTTATGATTTTTCACTCTGTATTTATATATACATATATATATTTATACACACTGTCCATGAATTTGCATAGCAAAGTTTTCTTTCATAGATTGAAATGCAATAGAATGAGTTTTTGATGCCTTTTAGTATTTCTTGCCCCAAACTATTTAAGGAAAAAAACCTAACTTGTACATTTGGAGAATGTCCATTTTTCTGAATAGAGGACCTTTTTGTTGTTGTTGTTGTTTTTTATATATTGTCAAGTCTGATCAGTTGATAAGTTAATCAGCCAATAAAAAAATACCTCAGGAAGGCAAGCTTATGATGCTCTGTTTGTTCAAGGCAGCAAAAAAACCCCGAACAAGCCACCCCTACCCTTTGCTCCATCAGCTCCAGCACACATAAACAGAAAACCAGAACTGACACAAGAAGTTGTTCTCCCTCCACATTAAGATTTTGTCCAGAGAGTGGGTGCACCAAGTGATACCAAAAGAGATCTCAAAAATAAGAGCAAAGATAAAAGTCCAAAGCCAAGCAATCAAACTCCAGCCAACTGAAATATTTATAAAAGAAAAATTTCTCTGAGGCTCCAATGTTTTATTAGCAGTATACAGGTTTGGATGCATTTTTATTAGGATTTCAACAGCTTCATCTTCTCTAGCTAGTACTTTTTTTTCAATATTTCATATTTTTTCCTTTCTGACCAGTAACAGGCAACGTCAGAATTAATTTCTGTTTAACTGTTCCAGGATTGTTTACATCCAAATTAGAAAACAAGCAAAGTGGATTTGCTCAGAAGACATTTTGCAGTAATGTTTTGTCCTCCAGACAGCTCCAACTTTGATTTATAGGACTTCTTCCAATATTTTCTACTACCATTGGTGCTTAACCATGCTTATCTAACACTGTTTGCAAAGGACAGTCACATCCAGAAAAGTCCCAGTTCCTGAAGCCATGGAACAAAGATAAAAAAACCAGGCAATTGGTGAAATAATGCCAACCAAGGAGCCTTTGCAGCAGTCCCATTACAAGTGTTTTTCCCCTTTGGGAAATAATGTTTCCAAAGAATACTGACATTTAATTGCTGAAAAGTTTGGATCTTGAGGGAGCATCCATCAGTCCCAAACCTTCCAATAACTAAAGCTGGTGCACAAAGTAAATCTGAGTGATGTGGGACACAGTGGCAAGTCCCATGCTCTAAAAGCTGAGGAGGATAGCTATTTTGTGGTCTTCAAGCATGATCCTAAGGCTGCTCCCAAACTGAAGTTGGACACTGTTCACATGGAGTAATAGCTCAAGGAAGAATATTTGCTTGCTCGTAACAGAAGCAAGCCTTGGTTTCCATTCACTTCGGAGTATTTTTGTACCATAAAGAACTGATTTTAGATCCTACGTGTAATATTAACAGTATTGTACTCATAGAGACTCTCCAATTACAGAAGTCACAAAAACTGGAATTAATATTTCCACAAGCAATCTGAAGTGTGAACTGGCCCACAGCAAGACAGCAGTAAACCCAAATAAAATCCAGCAGTCTTGGTTTTATCACTTTCTGCTTCAAGTAAGTAACTCCTTTTCCCCAGAAGTGATGTTTCATCTTTGCTTTTTTTTTTATACTAATGCAGAAAAAAAAAGCGTTTTCCAGCTGGAAACAATAAAACCCCACCTCCTTGGCCTGTGAACTATATGAACAGCTACTTTATTTCGGGGTGGGTATTTTGTGTTTTCACCTGGAAAGCCAAGCTACTGACAGTCTGTTTGGTAACCCGTCCGCAGCTGACGTTTCAGTGTGTGCTGCTGTGGTGGCAGCAGCCATCAGCTGGGACAGTGGCTGCCTACCAGGACACTCGACCTCACTGCTGAGGCGAGACCGATGTTCTGGGTGACAAAAGACTCAGGCTGGCCATTTTATCCATTTCCTCTCAAGCATCCTGAAGGTAAATGCAGCAGCGGCAGGACCTGACCAAGCTTTTCTCCCACTTTTCCCTCTGCTCTTTAATCCTCTTTCCAAAAAAGGGAAAGAAAAAGCACTTTTCCTTTCTATCTTCTTTTTACAGTATTCTGCCTCCAGTGCAGACTTTTTTTCACTCTAGACATTCTCTGTCCTTGAGCCTTGCTTCCTCCTTTGAGGAGGTAAAAGTGGGAGGAGAAAAAAGAAGAAAAAAAGCAGTAAAAAAAGAAGAAAAAAAGCAGTAAAAAGAGCAGTGGTGGGTGGGTCAGCCACTGTCCCTTTTCCAGACAACCTGAAAAATACAAGTAAGAGCAGTATCCTATGCTGCTAACACAGGACATAGAATTTTAGGCTGAAAAACAAGATACCAGATACAACAGATAACATCTGTCAACTCCATCCAAACCTTGTACTATTTCAGCCTTCCTTAATTTACTACTTGTTCAGCATCTCAGAAAGAGGGTGGTGAAGAGCAGAAAAGAGAGGCAAAACACCAAGACAGTGAGGATGTTGGCTGTGGGACCTTCACTCCTTTACTTGACAACTTCTTGTTCAAGTTCTGTTTATTTTTAGGCACATTTCGAAAATGGAAAGAAAATAAAGTACCAGCAGAATTATTTTAACTACTGAACACTTTGACACAGACAGTATGAGGTCAATAGAAAAGGGTTTTCCAGCCTAAGAAAAACTCTACTATCAACATAAAATTCAGAAGTGTACTAAAAGACTGGTGTGCTGGAATTCTCAACAGTAACAGAAAGATTCAAGTGGGACCTCCTGCCATGGCTTTATTTACAAAGAAGAAAAAAAAGCATGTCTAGCTTCTATTTGGAAAAAAAACCCCCAACCTTAAGTTTTTGTTACTGTTCTTGTAATTACTGGATACAAATAAATTAAGGAGACAGCTGGCTTGGATTTAGTAGCACACAAAAAGTGATCCTTTAAAATTTCATAATGCAGAAGACTGAGATTCTATGTGCACTCATGATGTCTCACATTGGCAAACAAATCATCATTGCCTAGGTTACTATCTATGCCCAGAACTATTTCCTAAACTGCAGCTGAATGTCTCTCCCAACTCTGCAAATCTTGAGCCTTCAGAGTGTTTAAAAAAAAAAATTAAAAAATCATTCTTTTGGCCATAAGACATCACAGAAATCACATGGCTGAGTATCTGTGTGCCAGGCTCTTCAATCTCTTGTTCCCTATCTCTGAACTCCAACAACAACAACAAAAATTCTGAAAGCATAATACAAAAACATCAGAAAGTGCAACATGAGAATTTCTAAGCATCTCCAAAGGAAGCAGCAGTATAAAAATGCAGCATTATTTCAAAAAGTCGACAGAATATCCTTGATTCTTAATAAGAAAACCACCTAATCAGTAGACAACTTACTGCAGCAGAATAAAAGTTACTCTCCCTACACACTACTTTAGTTTTCCTGAAATGTCACCTGTGCAACCTTGGTACAAACTTACTATTTCTTGTTATGCACAGTACTGAATTCTTTGTGATCAAAAAAGTGAGAGCTGAAGAGGAAGGTGGAGTCCCACCACGTGTTTTAGGCAAAGCAGGCTTTGACACTATTTTCAGACATTAAATACAAGTGGAAATATCTAATTAAAGTACACAGGACATTTGAAATTCAGAGAGGGGAAGTGATTATGCGTGCTGGTTGCAGATGCAGGTAATAACTAGGAGAAAAGGCCTCAGACTGAAAGAAACTTTGATTGCTTTTTGTTCTTTCCAACATGAAGGAAAACTGATATTGGACAGAGCAATGAAAAGACATAAATGTGACACCACCCCTAAAAGTAGTGGCACTCAAAGCAAAAAGACTCTCAGGAAGATTTACTTCCTACAGGTGGATGACAGTATTACAAAACAAGAGAAAGAAAGAAAAACTGGTCAGAAACTGGGACAAGTATCCCAACCTGCTCTTCCATGACTTTGTGAATAAGGCAATGTATTTTAGACTTGATTTCTCATGTTAAGGAGTGCAGTGATTCCTTGCCTCTCTGGTAGGGGCAATTATGGCACAACTATAAGACTTACACACTTTCCTAAATTAGTGCTTACCACATCACATTTCTCAATTTTATCTGATGCAAGTCAAAGGAAAATAATTGTTACCACTTTCCATCTTGTACATAGACAATTCCCCACACAATCCTGTCCATTAAACCCACAAGCTTGGCTAATCAAACAACAGCAACGCAGTTTTACCCTTCACATCCACAGCTACCCTTTCTTGACAATGAATTACACTGCTGAACACGGAATCACTCCCTTATTCCAAACCATTACAAACTGGAAATATTTGAGTTGGATGAAGTATTTTGGTCTAATTTAGCAAGCAGTTTGTCCCTACTGTATTGGACCTCCTGCAGCCCCTTAAGTAAAACAAGACAGACGTTTAGAAACTGAATTGGTCGTAATTCACATCTTGTTTTCAAGAGGTAATAGGAAAATAAAGTCATTGGGTGACCCAAGCCCACGTGAGGGTGTGTGTGTGTGTCTATGCACAGCTGGGGTTTTTAATAACTCACTGAAATCCCGTCAGAGGAACGTGTAGGATACAAAAGTTCTAAGGGTTGGTTTTAAGCGTAAGGCTCAAAAGTTTCATTAAAAGACAGATTATTAGAGAAAGTGATTTTTATATTTTTAACCCATGGTCATCTAGTTGCTTGGTATTTTTTCTAAGCACTTACTCCTGACTGGTTTTTTTAAGTGCTAGCAAAAAAAAAAAAACAACAACAACCAACCCCTTTTCAAAACTTCTCACACACAACTTGTACAGAAATCCCCGTTGGTCATGCAACAAAACCATAAAGACAGGTATGAGAAATCACAATTCCTCACCTGGCAATCAATTATGTCAGTGAAGACAGAACTGTATCCTCAGTCCGTAAGGTATTAAAAATTGTAAAAAAATTTATCTCTTATATAAATGTTTCAGAATTAACTGAGAAAAGTTAGAAAATGAGCCATGATATGATTTGTTTAAAACATTTCTTCATGTTTGACCTCCCTTTCATTTAATGTCCTGTAGAAACATCTTCCTACTTTGGAAAACTGAAATTATCCGAACTACCAATTTTTTATAAATTGCATGTGTGTCATGTGAGCTTGGAAATGTATTAAGGCTTTGGTTAAAAAAGGAAAAATGTTACAGTTAGTGCTATTATGAAAAGGAAATTAAGAACATATTAAGAACATAATAAGAACAGAAAAATTAATTGGTGATTGGCTACTATATTCTGACAAATTTTAAACTGAGGGATTTTTTTTTTCCCTCCAGAACATCAAATTTGCAATCGATTAAGATATTCTATGCTATGGGCACCATCCAACTCATAAAAAGCAGTGAAAATCCTTCTCCCCAAATATTTCCAGCTTTGACAGGAGCAGGCAAAAAGCATTAAGAAATGTAAACACACAAGTAAATTGCAATTCCCACCTGGTGATCCAAATAAATGGCATTCCTTTGGAGGTGATGTGAAAGAATCTCATTCTAGCAGCAGTCAGAAGGAAAAAAGGAAAGGGACAGAAGGTGCAGAATGCATGAAAAGAGCTTTAAAAGACATGAACTAGACAGTGATCTTTCTGCTTTATGTAGAAATACAATGCTGCTTTTAACTGCTTTTTTTGGGTGAACTGTTAACAAGTTCTGATCCCGAAACAGAAGTGATGGAAGTTTGCCACAAGTCAGACCATGAACTACTACACCACATTTTTAGTTCACATGTAAAAATACAGTAAGCTTATGTAAATGTCCACTACACAGGCAACTATGAACCCTTTGATAAGTCTGTGTATTAAACACGTCCTGCTTTTTTGCAGTCATATTACACATAAAATGGTATCTGATATGAGGCTGTATAAACAATAAATTCGTCATATGATCTATCACTACTGATTTGGTTTGTATAAATAGGTTAAAACCACTTAATTTCAAACATTAACTACAACACATTTGAAAACATTCCCATGCAATTTTGCCTTATTTCAAAAAGCAAAACCTCAAAGGGTTAACAACAGCAGAGCATCACACACACAGAGAATGAAGGTTACTCTGTAAGAGTCAGGAAATTTTGCACTAAGTACAGAGCAAACTTTGATTAATGAATGACTACGGGTTAGTGAGGATGGAAGATGACACACATTGCTTCATAGCTGACCTTTGGGCTGCTGGCCTCAAGTTTTAGCTGCATGAGCTGTGCTAGTGTGTGTTCCCGGATACTACTCAGCTCCGCCTGCTGCCGTCTCAGCTTTATGAGCAGCAGCGTCAGCTCCTCCGGCTGAAGGAGTGCAGTGTGAGAAGCCAAAGAGTAGAAAAAAGGTTAATTGGTACCCCCCAAACAGCACTGAAGTTAAATAAGGCACACCCTTATAAAAACTTGGCTTAGAAAGTAAAATAAGGCAGCGCACTTTCCGAGTAGCTCACATAAACTCTGAGTGATGCAACAGAAGAGACACCATTTCCCCCAACTGACCACTTTCAAACATAAAATAAGGGTTAACTTTAAACTTTCAAACCAGCAAATGTCATAAAAGTGAAACATTCCGTAAAAAAGACAAAAATACGTGAGGATTCCTGCGGGACGAAGTCTGCGCAGTCCTCAAACTTTTTGTGACGTGCGTATCAAACTGACTTAAGTGAAGGGGGAGATAATTCCAGCCCTGAGGATGTCATTACCTGTACATGAGCAGCTATTTGAGCTTGGTGAAAGAATCAAAACATGCCCTCAAGGAAATGTAGTTTTAAAAATAATTCTTCAAATGTGTCAAAATTGAGAGAAAAAAAAGATGACAAATCCATGTTAACTGAACTACCTCAGAAATCATCACCTTTCACAAAATAAATCTTCAGCAGCATGACAAAAATAATTTTCCATCCCACCTTTCACAGGTCTGAGGCTACCATTTATTTCATTGCTTTACTTTTATGACTAAGCTGTATAATATAGCCTTAGGAAGAGATGAAGAATAGCATTTAAAACCCAAGATTATATGTATTATGGAAATAAAGTCACACTCAAATGGGTATTTGTCAGGTAATTCCACACAGATCAGTTGAGGTCAGTTGGGGAAACTCTACCTGAACCATTCCTGGGAACCATTTCTATTAGCAATACTTCAAAGGAAACAAACCACTTAATAAGTTTGGGGTTTTTTTAAATAATATTCCTGTTTGCTTCTGTTTCTTACACTTCTCCAGAAGTCAGCCTTACAAGAGGTTAAATATTCACCCAGCCTTTTGATTTTCTCACAAGTCTTGTGAGAGTTCAATAAAGCCCAAACACAAAACCCTCCTAAACCCCCTGCTTGCTCTCTCCCACAGTCACAGAATTTCCCCAAAGCCAAGAAATAAAGAAAAAAGCTCCAGAGAAGCACATACTAAAAAGACTGAAAAATGAAGACCCATTCCTTAGAAAAAAGAGGAAAAATCCCTGAGAATAGGCATGGCACTGGCACCTTTGTGAGCTTGAAACAGAGTAGCCCACAAGAGGGAGCAAGGGATTTCCACACAGCATCAGTTGGCATAACCATTTGTTTTTTAGGGAAAGCCAACACCAAACCCAAACTGTCTAATGGCAGTTTTCCTTCTCACAGTACTCTTTCAATACCTGGATTTAAAATACTTAATTTCAGAGAGTAAATGTAAGAATTTAGATTGCCACACATGGCATTTTCGAGTTCTCTCCAAAAACAGGTGACAGTGCTCTCAGTCTGAAAACTGACATCAACTCAAAGCACAAGAAACCTTATTTTTAGGAATACGAGACCAAAAAGCACCACCTTCAAGCAAAAGGAACAGTGATCCACTTTTTCAAGATCAAAACTCCTTTTGGTACGTTCTGCAAAAAGCCCAATTTTAGCGCGTTAGAAATCAACCATTTAATGGCACTTCAATCCAGACTTCTTTCCGTAGAAGAGCCCATCCAGCAGAATTCCCACTCCTCTCTAATAACACTGCAAACATTCTTGATGCTGCTGGAAGTGCTGTGCATTTGATGCAGCTCTTGGGACTCTTGCAACAACCACAACGTCAAATTTTGTCAGAGCTACCTACAGCTTTGCTCCTCTGGCCCCTGCAACGCTGGGTCCTTGTCCCTTGTCCTTCTGGAGGTCAGCCCAGCTCCAGCAGCAGAACCCAGGAGAGCTGAGGGGGCTGTGAACCCAAAGAAACGTCTGGAAGGCTCCAGCTGCCAAAGGCCAACAACCCACAAGCTGCTGAAAGTGCCAGAGATCCGTGCTGGGAAGTGCAAGAAACAGGGCTCGAGGCAGTGGAAGGAGTGACTGGGAGCTGCTGCCCACAGTACGATTTAAAACAAAATAAAATCTGTTTTCTTGATTCGTAACTCTGTCAATCAGCATTTTCAGATGGACAGAGAGGTGACAGAAAAGGAGGCAAAAGCTTGTAAAGAAATAACATACATTTAGGGTGAACTTTTGGCTGAGAGTCATGTTTCAATTAGGAAAGTGGACAGTATTCACCATGTTACTTTGATGAAATATCTTCAATGAGAATTTCTCCTCTGCCACAGTGAAACAGGAGATGCCAAAAAGCACATCACTTTACAATACGCTGTTTTAGTATTGTTTACATTTCCAAAAAAGCCAAACTTTACTTCTAAGATTTTCTAAATAATCAATGGAGAAATAAGTGTTCTGTGATGTAGTCAAACCTCTCCCAGGAATTTCAGCAATGTATCAACGATGATTAAAAAATAATAAATCTGCATTTCCCAAAGAAAACCTTGACTCAGCAGCTACACGATATTCTCAGATATCAGTGGAACCACAGAGTACTTCTTTCCTTGCTTTAAAAATCCCTGATAACGAAAATAAAGGCTACATTTAAAGCAAGCTTTAAACAGAGTAAAATTTCAGCGCTGCCTCTTCATATTTATAGGATTATTCTTAATAAAACCGAACCCTGATGTACCAAATAAAAATCCAACTCACTGTTTTGCCCTGGAGGCTCTGAGGAGTAACAGGCTGTAAACTCAGACCTGCTGGCATCGACCTTCTGTCGGGCACAAAGACGTGCTGTACAAAAAAAATAGCACAGTGTGATCCATGGTTATTTCTAAAGAAAACTTCTAAATGCAAAAAAACCCAAGTCAAGCTAACTTCACACTCATGAAAAGTGCTATGATTTGTGCCAGTCATGCTCCCTGCGGATCTATACCCATGTCACTCAAGTAGCCTACCTCTAAATTTTAGAAATGCCCCAACTTTATCATTCATTTAATTAACAGTACTCCCTCATTACTGCTGCCCTACTGATAGACTGTGTAAACAACAATTTTAGTTTGTCACCTACCACTGAAAGTAATTGAAAAATCTAAGCTCTCTATGTAGATGGGCTTTAAATCTTACATTTACTCTATTGATTCCAAATAATCAGTCTTCTAATTACCCACCTCTTAAAAACAGGCCTGTATTTTTAAGTTAGTGGCAAAAGCTCATTGTGTAACTGAAGAAATATAAACCAAATAGCATGAGAAACTAAAGGGAAACAGGAGGCTTGTATAAAAGATATTAAATACTAAATGAAATACTAGCATGAAGTGTTTAACAAGGAAAAAATATCAGAAAGCAAAGCATGGCTGAAAGGACAAGTAAGACATGCTCTGCAGCACTGACCCCAGTGATATTTCTCAGATATGTGAGAAGCACTGATTGCTGAATTTCCAGAGCAGTTCAGAAATAAAGGATGTCAAAACAAAAGGTCTCCTTTGCTGATAGGAATCTAAAAAACTCAAGACTTAATAATCAACTCTAAATTGTTTAAATTGCTTTAAGGTGTAATTATAGATTCCCCCCCCACACACATCAAAACACAAAGACACCCAAGGATAAAGCTTTTGGAAAACTGCTCAGGAGCATTTTACATCCAACTGAAGGAGTAATTTTTATATAAATACTACCAATCTATAAAAAAATCACAGGAACACAGGCATGATGGATATAGCAGGGTGGCACATAGCGCACCCACATTTACAATTCATCTTGTCCTTCTCTCACCAGTGAAGACCAGCAGCGTTAACACTAATCAAGCACTAAGGCTGTGTGCATTTAGACCGATCTTTAGTGATCTCCCTAATAACTCAAAGGCAGAAAAAGAAACAATAATCTTAGTTTTCTGCTGGAGCCCAAGGCAGCCAAGACTTGTGGCTGAAGAAGAGAGAGCACCATGTGGAAAGAAACCTGGGATTTTGGGTCCTCTTGGAGGTAGAAAGAAGGAAGATTTCTATACATACTAAAGCTATTCTGAATAATTTGCCTGTTGAGACCTTTTAATTTTTTTTTAGAGAAATGTATTATCACGGACAGTAACATCAGACAGCACGTTTTCCCCTAGTGTTTTAGAAAAATACATTTTTACTACCTTCAGAATTTTAATTACACCTCAAAAATCACACCTTTCTCCGTGAAGAGAGCGACGCAACAATCTCCGCTCTAATAAAATATACTGCAGTGCAATGTGAGTTTTTACAGCAATCCTACACTTTCCAGTGAGGATCCTTGCCAGCGAGGTTTTTAGACATGAGATTCGGTGTTTTTACCTTGGCGTGGTGCGTCCTGTGCCTGCGGTCAATGGTCACGTCCCCCCTCTGCACCGGCGAGGACACCTCGGAGCGGTAATTCCGCTGCGGCGAGTACCCCTGGAAGCCGGCGATGGACCCGTGCGAGGGGGACGTGGGGATGGAATGCATCGTCTGATCCGAGATATTGATCATGGTTTTGGGGCTGCTCAGGGCGCTGTGCCTGCTCAGGGTGGTCTGCTTGCTGTAGAACTGGCGCTGCTGCCATTCGTAGAGCTGCCACATCGTGTCGTCGCGCATGGAGCGCCGCTTGTCCTCGGCGCCGCCCGGCCCCGCCGCCCGCTCGTACGCAGAGGGGGCGACGCTGCACAGGCTCTCTGGCCGTGCCTTGCTGTTCCTGGGCAGCGTCCTGTACCCTTCTGGGTAGCGGGGCAGCACCTGGGCTCGGTGGCTGGGCATGTTCCGTGGTAAGGTCTGGTAGGAGATGATGCTGGAACAGCAGAGAGGACAAGCGTTAACGCGGCGGCAGCAAAGTCTTTCACTGCGTGTTAAGGTTTGTCTGGCTAGCTCTTCCTGAATACTTCAAATGCTATTTAAAATACATCCAAGACAATCAAGACAACAATTAAAGAATCAGTGATACTGGCTGAATGCACTGGAGCAGCTGAAAGTGGATCCTTTCTCTCTGATTAGCTCTTGATGACATAATTTCATCTTTTTACCAGTCTAGCAGTGTCAGGTTTAGATCAAATCTTGTAACTTGTCTATATGCTGGATAGGCCAAAATTTTTAAAACTTTAAAGTTCTACACTGTTTCCATATGTTTTCCATTTGAAATGTTCTCTTTTTCAAAAGTGAAAAAATATCCTCTTGTTTCCCTAAAAACCTCCTGAGCAATTACCACGGACATGAAAAAGAAGAAGATTCTTTTAACAGCAGACCATGGGAAAACTGCAGTAATTGTCTGAAGAAATTATAGTTTGCAATTGTCAAGGACAAGCCATTCCGTATCAGCCATTCAAGTGAAACAAACAGCAATACATTTCTTTGTTTCATAATATTATTTTATTGCATTTCAACTCAGATATGAATGTAAAGGCTTCCATTCTGTAATTTGTTGTCACATTAGAATTCTGGAGTTCTACAGTCATTTAGCAACTTTCAGCATTAGTTGAAAGGCAAAATTTTCTAAACCAAGGATCGAAGCATGCTTAAGTATGAGAAAGCACTTCTTGTTAATTTTCTTTTTCAGAGGACAAAATCTAGGTCATAAACATTGATTCATTCACCCCTTATCTAAAATGCAAATAAGCACCTCTTAAAACCTTTTGCTACTGGATCACACATATGACTGATGCTTGCTCAGGGACAACAAAACCAGTCTCAGATTGGACCTGATTTAGCCATGAGAGGGCAGCAGCTTCCAGCTACACCCCACACTAATCCAAACTCAAATCCCTGCACCACGAGGCGCCAGAACCTGAACCTGAAGATGGTTTTGAATTACTTCAGTGGCACATCATCACTGAGGAAATGATGCAGAGCAAACATCAAGGTAAACACCAGTATCGTGTATGTGAGATCCTTACGGAATAACTATCAAGGAAATTGATGATGGTAAACCCCATTTTTCATAGAAAATGGCTAAGCTGAATAGTTACGATCACCTGTAACATTTTGAAGATGTAAGGAGCTTTACCTACAAAATCTGCTACAGTTTCTGCAGCTTTTCAAGAATTAATGAAGCATTATCCCCACTTTGTGGACTGGACAGCTTTCCATTCTTGCAAAAAAAATATAAAAAGGGAAAAGGGATTCTGCAAAATCTGCTTAGATATCCCTAAATTTCTTTAGTAACATACCATTAATGGTAAGGCTTTTCTCTGTCTCCATATTTAAAAACAAACAAACAAGACAATTTTGAGCTCCATTTCTAACTTGCAAAATATAATTTTAGATATACTCCATAACAGGTATGGTGGACACCGGCATTTTCATGAAGATATTTGGTAGCTCCTCACATATTTTTATTAATTAAATGGGCAGTGTAATCCTGTTGGCACCTTTAAATATCCTGAACTTGAAAAAAAGCTGTCATATCTTACCATGTAAAGACATCAATTTAAAATCTGCATGCAGTTGCTTATATTCTAGACCATTTAGAAAGACAACATAATCCATCTTGGATTGGTAAACCATCGAAACTGTAAAAAGCCCGATCGCCTCAATACTAAACCTTGTTTTACATAATTCAATAAAATGCAAACAGATTCACCAGTGTAATGTTGATACTTGCAGAAATGTCATCCTAATGAAATCCAAAACCCAACTCCAGACAGTGCTGCAGCTTCCAGCCTTGCACACCAGGGGAGACTGCTGCAGCTGGGTTTGAGATTGCAAAATGTTTCTGCAGCTGTCATCATAAATAGCTCCTTTTAATTGCACCCATATGAAAAGAAGGCTTCCACATGTGTTTATAGACTCCTTATGAACACCTTTAGAGGTTGTCTCTAGGATTACTTTTGGGCATCAGTAGTGGTTCTGGTGCCCAAGTTGGACTGGCTGGGAAAGCAACTTTGCTGCTGAACCTTTAGGGGCTCAGTTCTGCAATGTCAGGAAAACCCTCTGACTGAAACCTCAAAAGAGTCCTAAATCCTAATGAACACAAACACCAGCTGGCCCAGAACACAGAACTTCCACGTAAGAATCAAGAAAGGGTGGAAGAGTGAAGGTGGAAACCTGGTGCTGCACGGCAGGCATTTATTATTTAGGATGAATCTTAACCCACATCCTGGGTTAGCAGCAACAAAAACCATCACTTAGTACCATAAAATCCCTCTGTATTTTTTCACTTTTGAGAAAGACCACTCAGCTGAACCACTTTTGTTGAAAAGCTTTTTTTTCATAACTGACTTGTACAAAATTAATTCAATAAAATGACACTGAAGTGGAATGTGGTTATTTTTTATTCAAACTACATTTATTTTTGGTTGAAAAAAAGGTTTGTCTTCCTTAAGGCAGCAGGTTATTCACGTGGCTTTTGCAAAACTAGAGTCTAGATCTATCGAAATGGCAGATAACACCTTCAAGAACTAAAAATTACATTGCTGTCATTCTCATTATTTTCTTGGGCAATCAAACTATCAAGGGGTCAGCCTGTTCCTCTTCAAAATTAGTAATTGTATAGTGAACTCTCTTTATTCTCTACTGAGGACAGCTGAGATCTCCTCTCTTATATAAAGTTATTTAATTGAACTTGTTTGTTAACATTTTAGCATTCTTACAGTCCTAATTTTGGGGGTTTTTTTTTTTCAGTCTGACACACCAGAGATACTCAGTTTGGTCCTTCATGATTTCTCTATGACATTAAAGAGACAGATGCACTGGAAAGGAGCTTTGTTGAAAGTCAGCAGCTTTTCCCCATTAAGTAAAGACTGCTTTTTTCAAAAATTCAAGTTATGAGTTTTACAGCTCTTACTACAAACAGCCTTAGGAGCCTCTCACCCCAACCTGAAGCTTTAACATAAACCAGAGCTTCTTTCTACTCTCATTCACCAACTTTGATCCTACTTAAGTTTCTGTCTCCAGCCAGGAACTGGCAATCTGAACAAAAACAAAATTTGAAATTTAAATGAAGCCACATTTAAAAGACATCACTATATCCATTAGAAATTTGGACCATTATTCAAGGCCATTTCCACGCAAAGAAAAAAAGATAGCTCAAGGCCAATTCTTCTTCAGTTTGCTACTTTTATGTAGAACTGCATTTGAAAGCACACCCTTTGTGTTATCAGTGCCACCTTTATTTAGGCAACAAGCGTTCCCTATACTCAAGAATAAAATATTGTTAATTAGTAACATATTGTGAACAGCACTTCCCCCTCTTTGATTCCCACAATGAAATCAGTTTTAGGGTTTTTGTACTTGTTCTCAACTGAAAAATAGCACAGCTATCCTAATTTCTACTGCTTGGTTGCAAGTTTTGAAGTCCAATTAAAATATTTTAACTGCATCAAAGAGCCTTCTCAGTTCTCATTAGGCAAGTGTGCACAATAAAATTAATGTCAGGGTGTGCAAGGCACTGTCTGCACAGCGAGTTCAAACTTGATCAAACTGCTTATGATGAGTATTTCGTGAAACAGCACATTAAAAAATGCCTAATTATATTTAATGAAGCACTAAAGGCAATGAGGAAATGTTCAGCCAACTTTGGCAAGCGGAAGCCAAGCTCACGGAAAATTTTCAAGATTTTGCAAAAGCTGAGAAGCCCCTCACCCCATATTTTGAAATTTGCAGGAAACATTTTCTGAACTTGGTTCCATCTTAAGCTCTGCTCTGTTTATCTATCCATACACAAACCCCCTAATTTCCAGCTCTTCAAAACTTCTCCTGTGATAGCATCTCCACACTTCCTATCAAATGTAATATTAAAAGCTATTACATTTTACTGCTAGAGCTGTAAGCCAGCCTGGAAGCAACATCCCCACGCTTCTGTCAGACAGAGAAATTGCTATTGGCATGACATTCAATACTGTCAATCATTCACAAATCATTTTAAAGCTTCATGAATAAGCACTAGAGCTCAATATTATACGTGGGAGATACTTAATTTCATGAGAAGAGAAGCTTTAAGCATCAAGTTAGTTAGATTTCTGTGTTTAACTCTCAGGTAAAGCTTCTCGCCCTCTCTTCACTTAAAGCTTGTTTAAATGTAAAAGATCCCTGGAATAATTTTTAAGAATTTGAAATAAAATATTACTACAAGAATTTGTGAACCAAAAATGCAGAAGAGAGAGGGCAATTTCAAGAACAGATTGGAAGAGGAAAAGGAGTTTTCATGACCGATGACACCTTCTCTCTGCTAAGACAGAGAAATTTCTAACATCCAAAAAGGCGTTTTGGCTGTTTCTGCTTATTGAGTTATTAATATAGTTTAATTTATTGATAACCATTCAAATGTTAATAAAAGAAACTTTCATAAATCTGTTCTGAGCAGTCACTTCTTACAGAGAACAATGAATAATGTATTTATGTAGTTTAGACCAAAAACTAAAGAACTCAACCAGGACACAAGTGTAAGGATTATTTACTAGAAAGAGTAACAGAAAAAAATAAAATAAACTATTACACAGCACTTACCCTCTTGTTTCCTCTTCTTGTCCTCTTCCCCTCTGTATTTTAATCCACTGCTCCAGCTGCAGCATGGAGTTGGTTCTCTGCATCACCCTCTCAGACTCCACGTGTGCCTGCACCGCGTTGTGGTGGGCCCCGTCCCCTGCGTCCCCCAGGACAACTCCCATGGATTTATTCTCGGATCCGTTCAAGTGCACTGGCCTGAAGTGCCCACCTGGAATCGTGCTTATGGGCAAAGTCCTGTACTCGGATCCCAAAGGGTTCAGCTTCACACTGTTAATTTTTGTGAGCGGCTTATCCTGCCCAACTTTCTGGAATCCGTATTTTTCAGCTTCCAAAGCTTTCTTCTCCTCGTTTTTGTTCACTTCTTTGTTCTTCTGGTTATTTTGTGCCTCTGGCTTAATGAGCACCCGATGGTTTGAGATATTATTTGCCTCTCGAGGTGATGTATTTTCAACAGTGAGCTTCTCTATTCTGGAAGGGAACATATGACAAGCTATAAGACCAAATAAAAGATTCATTTAAAATAGTAATAAAATATAAAAGGTGAATATATTAGTATTTATCAGGGTTATTTCAGTGAATCCCTGTCCAGATATTTTACATCAATATCTTGACTTTGAGAGAAAAAATAAGGACATATTGTCACAATAATCGAGGGTGGGTTGGGCTTTTTTGTTGCTGCTGTTTTCGGGGTTTTTTCATTTGTTTTTAATTTTGTTTCAGGGTTTGTGCTAGTGTTTGGTTGGTTTGTTCATTGGTCGATTTGATGTTTTTCTGGTTGGAGAAACATTTACACTTTTTCTTTGCTGTTTTAAAAGCAATTATAACATGAGGTAATTTTTTTAAAGTCAACTTTCAATTAAACCCCAAGAAAAAATGGGAACAACAGGAAATAAAGGCAGAGCCTGAAAAAGTGGATGTTCAGTTCCTGGAGGGCTGAATATTCAAAGGGTAAAAATACTCAGTGGCTCTCCAAGAGCTACAGCTTCCAAATGTCAACAGCCTGAAATTCAGATGATTTTCAAAGTCAGCTTGTGATTCACAATACTGCTGAATTTAGCATATAATGAGCTCCTTTAAAGAAAGCAAATGACGTTTCATGGTCATTGGTATCAATTAGGTTTCCCTGGTATGTTATCACTTTGGTTGGCATGCATTTTGTGGAAAATGACTGTGGCTTTTCTAATTTTAAGGGGGAGAAGAGCTGCTGACTTAGAGAACTGTACCACAAAAAAATGGTATTTTTAGAGCTGCTACTGCTTTACAGTATTTACATAAGTACTCAATGTCTGCAGTTCTATTAGTGAACTTCTTTTTAAAGTTTCAAAATGTCAAGAAGCTGTATCTTTTGCCATACTGGGAGGGCCTGAACTTCAATTCCAGCTCAAACAGTGACTTTTTTCAGTTCACTAGGAAAAAACCCCACCACCTTAAAATGTTTCGATCAACATTTCCTGTCTGGGAAGAAAAGCACGAAGAGATATAATTCCTTCAGGTTACATCTCCGTATAAAACCAAACTAAGAACAACACTTTATTTTAAGATGTTGTCAAATTAACTTTTCATACTGTTTTGCATCTTTTTTTTTTTTGCAAATGCATTATTTATCTTTATGACTGTGCCCAGTTCAAGGGTCTGTAAAAAGGCCATTAGATACACAACCGACCAGCAGCACAAGAAGAATAAAGCTGTAAGATTTATTGCTTACCCCCATCTTGAACAAAAGGCATTTATTTTTCCCCCCAGGACTTTAAATTGTTCCCAAGACTAAACATTTCTGTTTCTCAAGTTTACGGGGGAAAAAAATGGATCACTTCCTCACTCCCACCTCAAAACTGGACTACTCAGTCTTCTACCAGAAACTAGAGAATTTCCCAAACTGGAATGTGAATGAAAAACTCAATTTCCCACAATTATCAAGTCAAAAAAAGGGTGTTAAGACTTCAGGAATGTAAGGACTACCTTGTAAATAATCCTCAACGTGAGCATTAATATCTGCAGCACGCCTTAAGAGCACCACCCACCCCCTTATGCAACATAAAACTTTTTATAAATCTTTCTCCAAGGGCTCCACAGGAGAGAAACAGCTGCCATTTTACAGGTGGAAAATCCACGGTGGAGAGGGAGAGTGGCATCTCTAGGACATTCATCACACACCTGGCAAAGTCAGGACTTGGCACAGAGTTCACTTCACACTCTCACACTACTTTCTGCTTTAATTAAAAAGCAACCCCCAAAATCACAGAATTGTTTGTCTCATGGTGCATCACTGGTTACTATGGTTATACACAGCAGAGCCAAACATTTATATTTGACATTCTCTGTGCTGGTGCAGAGGCTGAAGGACTGACATTCAGACAGACTTCTGGTGCACCAAATCACCCAACTCTGTGTGAGCAAGGCATCTCTTTCCACAGGGGAGGATCCAAACGGGAAAAAACTATTAGAAACCAACAGGCAAATGTAAGAAACATAAATCCATATGTATATTTGGCTCCACATTTATAGCCAGCTCTCATATATAACAAGATGTGCAGGCTATCTGAGGACAGGACAGGGAGAAGAGGAAGAGAATGAGCACTGAACACAGGTCTTTCAGCATTTGCTGGAATTTATGGATTCTACAACCAAACAGGAATCATATATTTGTATGATATACAATATGCAATGCAGGGAAAGTACTATTTGATGCTGGTTTATATGAAGCAATAATTCTGAAAGGGCTGGAGGGGGGACCATTTTATCAGATGTTACCATTAATTATCAGATGGACATGAGGACTGTGATTTAACCGAGCAAGGCAGAGGCATTTGAAAAGAGAAAAGTCACCTTTCCCAAGCCACCTTTTCCAAGTGACGTCAGTAAGCCCCCACTGTGGATGTCTCTGTGCTAACAAGTGCTTTTTTGGCAGCCTGGTTTATGCTGTTGAGGGAAAATAACTACACCAGGAGGAAAAAACCCGATCTTTTCTTAGCACATGCTGCATCACTGAGAAGAAACAAAAGCTCCAGCACACAAGCTGACAGTGAAAGGATAGAAAAATGCCACTCGAACACGGGAGAGCAGAAAATGAGCATTTAGGGCAAAACGAGAAATCAGACTGTTGGTGGACACTGCCATCCACAAACACAAGCAAGCAATCAGCACTCAGACACAACCCAACTGTGGCCTGCAGTGATACAACATGTGGAATAAGGAAAATGCTTTGCAGGTCCATAGAGGTGGTTTGAGACCATATTTTGAGCCACAAGCTTCAATAGCTCCTCACTGACTGAAGTATTTGTTTTGATTATTTTAATAGGCCTCCCAGTACATTATTAAACTTGAATTTACTAAGTAGGTATAATGAAAAAGGTTTAGAAAGGAGTAATTACAGTTAAGGCAAGAGGACCAAATGCTATTTGTCCTTCCCTGCAGCTAAACATCAGAAGGGAATTTTTCTGCTGTTAATACAGACCAGTTCTAAGAGAAATGGTTCCATTCTTATTTTCTCACCTCAGTATCTCATTTGTGGTTTATGTGGCTAACAAAATGTGGAAAGTAAGAGTAGTTTATGAAAAGCTTGGCAACACCCTCCCACCGACTTAATGCTTTAAATATTCCTTTTATCTTTATCCTCTCCAAGGAACCCACATACCCAGAAAAATAAAAGGAACAGATTCAAGTGCTAAAATTATTTAAATCTAAAACATTCGGTTTAACAGACTGTTGGTTTTGATTTTCAGAGTACCATAAACAGTGAAATACCTTGATTTCTAGATTTAAAGAATTATACTGTAAAAAAAGTCTTGATTCATCATTGGGCATTTTTTATTAACAAGCACTAAAGAGTGGCTCAACATCAGCTTACATGAGCATTTGGGGAAGCAAGTTCTTAATAACTCATTTATTGTATTGCAAGTACCCAATCTGTTAGAAAACTGTATTCTGTACGATGTCAGAGCCTCTAGAAAAAAACAGAACTGAGAAAAAAACACTGCTAAATTTGACTGAACCACAACCATTTATGCTTAGAGCTACATGAATGCCAAATTTTAGGTTGCTTAGAGATGAGGTAATAAAACACTTAATACTTCACAGATTTTTTACAAGGAAGGAACAGCGTTTTTCTGCATAAGATCATATCCTGCTAGGTTTCATTTTAAGAACTGGTTTGATAGCCAAAAGATGGATTCTTTAGAAAACAGATGTCCGAAGGATTTTCTTCCTTATTATAGCTAACAGATATGAAAGTCTTTGCGACTTGGTCTTGAAATCTATTTTCTCTGAAGTAATTACTTCAAGGCTACTAACAAAGTTTTCAAAGAGGTCACATCTACTTCTGTTTTGTTCTAGGGTTTCTTGCCTGAACTAAATCAACAAGCCGGTGTTACGTAAGTTGCTTTTCTGACCATTGTCTGGCTGTTGGCAAGCCCGGTCTGCCCATGATATCCAGGCAGATATTCACAGCGTGGCAATTATCAAATGAAGGTCATTTCACTGGTTCAAGAAAAAACATGACCCTCATCAGTATCATTCCCCCTACAAAGTGCTTATACAATTGATGTGTGATTTCTGTTTGAAGTTAAGTGGGTTTGATTTGGTTTAATAATTTCTCCATATGTAAGTTACTGCCGTATCTGCAATACAAACTCCATTTTTCAGGTAAAGTTTATTACTATTAAGCTTCTCTGGTACCTGTGACTATGAGATTTTTTTAACTACTATTTTAAAACTGGAAGTTTCTCAGCATTGCTGACATTCATTTAGCTCCAGGGTAGCAGGAACTAACAGAGTGGAGAACAGATCAAGTGACAGCAGCCATCAGCAATAACTTCTGTGCTGTCAATAACGAGGTGCTTTTAACTTTTCCAATTGATGAGGTTGCCATTACAGACGCCACGGAACTGACCCAAGGGACCACATTCCGAGAGAAAATGACTCTCACTGGAGAGACAGCAGCAGGCAATGTTCAGTTCCTGAGAACACAGAGCTTCCAGTGACAATTTGCTTTTCACTGTCAACACACGGCTGCAGGAGGATAAGGCTCCAGATCAGGTAAGCATAAATTTGATGACAGCTTAATGATGACCAAGAATGGCTCCCCACAGGTTGCCCACAGGTACGACTGGTTAATTTAGCCAGGAACTCCAGCTGTGAATCTGAGAATTCTGACAGGTTGAAGCCAAAGGCTACCAGCAGTTGAGCTGCTGCTGCTGTTCAGTCAGGAGAGCAGGGGAAGTCAAACATGCCTGCACAGAGCATTTGTCCCTGCACTCCTTCTGGTGCCACTGGCTAAGGGAATAATTCAGATTTTTTTCTTCTAGCTCCTCACAATCAGTATTCAGGACATACCTTGAGATTATTTGTACTACTTCAAAATTTTATCCAACGTCCGTAAGTTAACGAGGGGTCTTCAACATAAGGAGAAATCACTTCAGCCAATTCACATTCTATTTTAGGAAACGCCCTTTCATTAAATAAATCAGACTAAATAAGAAAGCAATGCACTGTCCCAGTTTTGCCAATCCACACTACCTTTTCACAGGCTCTGTTTGCACAAGTGCTGCATCTATCATGGCTTTCATCCACAACTCCATTTCCTTCCCTGTATCTGTGCAGAAATAATAGGTCCTCATGTTTGGATGAGCTGCCTGATTGGAAATGACACGGTCATTGCAATAAAAATGTAAGATTCTGTAAAAGAAAAGAGGCAAATAATGTTACCGCATACTCACTCCAATGCTTTATCTAATTCGATTTCTGCAAATAATATTATCAGAAAAAAAATATCCAAAGGAACACTACAAAGTTTCTTGGTCACTCCCTTCATATTTTCAAACTAATTCCTGTAATTTTCAATCATAGCTGCTTCTTCATTAATACACTGAATAAAAAGTCCTTAAATTTCTTCAATCTGTGAAAAACTGTACTGACCAAACCTTCATGTAAATTGATATAATTATTATAAATAAGATTTTGGAATAGATTTTGGCAGTCTGAATGATACAGTGAGTACTTACACGGTAAATAAATGATGTCTTGGTTAGGAGACCAAACGAAGTGCCAAAAGGAGCTCATAAAACAACAAGAAAAGAAAGTCAGGACAAAATGTTTAGTAAAGTGGTTTTTTAGTAAAGTAATGTATATAATGATTAAAAGATTGTCACGAAACACTCCTAGGAACGATTCATGTAATACTGTGATTCAAGTGATAAATTCTTATTTTTATTTGTAAGATACTTTGTATCTAATAACTAAACAACTTTCATTAGTGGGATGAGCCCAGCTACAGGTGCTGGTCTCTAATTCGAAAGCACCACACAGTATTTAAGGTTCCTGAAGTGACAATAAAATAGTACTAATAGGTGACATCCATCCATTTTCCTGTTCTAGTCATTATGTCTATATTTACATCAGGCTAAATACTTGAAACTTCTGCTACTCTATTGTGCAAAAAGCAGCCACAGAAGCTGTTTATCAATCCTGTTGTACATAATAACTCTGTAAAACGAGTCCTTATCACCAGGCTACTGAGCTTTCAGATCTAAAATCAGGTGGAGAAGTTGATTTCCTCACCTTGAAGGCGTATTTGCGGTTAATGTGGTCCTCAGCAGACAGCATAGATATCTGAAAACTAGGCAGAAGAATGCTGCCCAGTATTCCTTCTTCCTTCTCATCTGTGAATGCATTCTTTGATTAGAAAAACAGCTTTTTCACACACAGCACCTGCACTCGGACACTTCAATGGAGCTCTTTTAACCACACATGAGCACTCACAGGAGGTTTACCTCAGAAGAAAATGCATCAGAGAACCAGAAAAGCAGGCTAATTTTGAAGGGCAGATGGAAGCCAAGCCTCTAATTCAGCGGCAAGAGCAGTAATATCAACTATGTACTGCCTGCTCAGTAAAAACTCAAATACCTATGACACACAAGTAGTTTAAAACACTGCTTGTGACTGCTGGCCTTTGAGAAAACCTGCACATTCTTCTTCTGGTCTCAGGCATATTAAGCTACATAATTACCACTGTAATATTTAATTATAATTATAATTCCCTTTCTAATTCCCACAAAGAGTTTATGCTCAATTACATTCCATTTGTAAAAATGCATATGTTTCAGGTAATTTGTAACAAAAACCCTCTCCCCCAAAACAAATATCCTTTTCCCAGAACCCTGTTTTACACACAATTTTAGAACAATACATTATGATAATAAATTGACATTTTAATTGGAAGCCACAACCAGCTTTTAAATCCAATTATACTTTAATAAAGGAATAATTGGATGCAATTCACAAAGTCAGTCTTAATTGTATTTCATGTACAGAACTTCTATACACAATCAGTAACTCAGAGAGTCTCCCCAATAATACTCCTCTTTGTTGAAGACAGTGCCTACAATAAATTATTGTATCTATGAAATTAAGATGAAAACATAAGTATTCCAGAATTTCAATTATGAGATATTAACAGTTACAATTAAAATACATTTAAACAGCACAAAAGGACTATCGCTTACACGTGGATTTAAAAATCTTTTCCAGGTTCTCATTTACTCATTAAATTTTGAAAAATCATGACCTTCATTTAAGTTATTTATATGGGGAAAGTCCTGCCCAGCCATTTTAGTATTACATGACAGATTAGAAGTAAAAATTATGCTTTCTGAGATAGTCATTTAATTGCAGAGCTGAGCCTAAAATTATTCTGATTAAAAGGCAGAAAAGAAATGGAGTGGATTTACTTTGAGGTACTCAACAGTCCTCCCAAGAATGACTGAAACCATCCCACCTTCCCCTCAAATATTAACTCATTGCTGGACACACACACACACACACACAAATGTGCCTTTTCTTCCCCTGTCCCAGAACACAGAGCAAAATCGGGGTCTACTTTATTTGGAGTTCTGTTTGGGGGAAAAATTCTCTTCTGCTACATTATTTTTTGCCTTATTACTAAGTCCTACCCACTAGTGCCATATAAAAGCATTTTTCATTCCACTGAACAGCCGCACGTCTGCAGGTTTTTGTTAAAGACATGCTGCTACATTCCAGTTCCAGACTTTAAAAATCTGTTTCCAGTCTCAGACTTGCTTTTATCTACATATTCCACTGCCCCATACCCATCTCTGTTTGTGTGCTGTGCATCAACCGTACAAGAGAAAAAACAGCAGATCTTCTGTCCAGTTCTAAGAACTTTTGTTTGTGGCAACAGCAGCCCTCCAGGAAACAGAAAAAGAGTATTCTCTAAGCTCTGAAAAAACACAGTGCCACGATTTTTCTTGTCTTCTATAAATTATATTTCAGCTGCTAACAGTGTAACACTAACTGTGGAAGTTCAGCAAGATTTACTTGCAAAACCAAAAAAACCCCCAACAACCACAGTCACACGACCAGAAACATGGTCTGTGATCTGGGAGCAAGTGCATGGCTCTCCCCTTTCTAATTTTTCAGTATTTGACACAGAATTAACAGAAACATAAAAGCACAGGGTTTAGAGTAAAAGTTTTTTGTATTTTAGCAGCCATTTTGAATACCTTTTATTATTACACATATCTAATTACAGTTTAATAGCTTTAACTATTTTCTAGTGAGTGGTAGCTAAAAGCTATCATGTAAACAATTTACACTATTCTGCTTGTACTTCAGCTTGTTGTGCAGATAAATATGTTGAAATTTAAGATTATAGAGCTGTTTATATTTTTTTATTTGTTTTTGGGTTTGCTTATTGCTTTTTTGTTTTATTTTGACCTTCTTCCTGCACAGTGCTTAAAGTCAATTTAATCTGTTCTTAAGGCAGCCATAACATAGCACTTGCTTTACAAATTTGGAAGAAAGAACCTGAAGACTTATTTAAAATAAGAAAACCTGTAAGAAAGCCCAGTGTCTATAATGACAGCCTAGGTGACCCCAGTGTAACTTCACCAGTCGATGCCTCCATGACCAAAATTTTAGCCTAATTTTGACTCAGCACAGGTTTATCCAACTACAGATACTACTTGGGTTAGAGAAACAAAGCCTCATGACCATATTTGAATAATTCAGAATTTGTTAACTAAACCAGCTGCGAGCAGAGCTTGTCTGTCTCACGACCTTTGATTTGTCTTTGATTGGATCGATGCTGTACTTGAAGAGATCAACATTTTAAATTCCTCGGTCTCTGCTTTCAGCATCACCAGCATCAGCACCACTTCTACCCGTTCTAATGTTTCATCCCAAACTGAAACCCTGTGCTACCCTTCACCCACAGTTAAGGCTGCAGATGGCTTTAACTCTTTACATTCCTCTACTTTGCCAAGCTTTACCATCTTCTTTGCTCTCAGCCTCCCTTAAACTAACATGGGTGTACACTTTATTTCAGGATTATGCTTCCCTATGCACAAGGCCTATTTGTTTATCTGCTCAGGAGCACTACAGTTCATGATCTGTACTGGTGAAGGAATCACTAACACACGTGAGTCCAGACCAGAATGGCAAGAAGATCATTTTTCCCATGTAAAGTAAGTCTGAACTAGCTACATAAGGTTACTAACAGATTCCTTTGTTCCAAATACAGCAGGGACTTCTACTCATATGGAATTGGACAACATTTCATTTTATAAGTATTCATGAACTCTGATTAGAGTTCCCAAAGGCACGTATATCCTCTTTATCATTCCACAGGCAGAGTTTCAGCTCCCCTCACTAACATCCCTTCCCTATCCCCATTTCAGCTACTTAACTTGCATGTAAAACGGATTTAGCCCAACACAGTTTCTAGCAACAGAAGCTGTGACAAAACCACAATCCAGAATTTAGTAAATGAGGTGACTATGAATGGCTTTGCCCTTTGAGCATACCCTGGCAGGCAGGAAGCAATTATGTGAAATGCGTAATTAAGAAAGAAAGAAAAAATAAAAATTGTAAGAGTAGCAGACCTGGATATTGACAGCTATACAACCATTTTAATCCATTAAGTTAAGCAGAAGCTTATTTCTTACATTTGAGTGGTGTGTCAAAATTTATCTGCTTCCAGCAAAATTAGCAAGCAAAGCTCTCAGGAGCAGAACTTACCTCTGTAATAGAAGAGACACAGATCTGAGAGCACAAACCACCGCTTCTTCCACAACTTCATGCCAGTGCTATCCTGTAAGAATCACAGGGATCACATAAGGGCTCTCTGACTGGTGACAGCAGTGGTTCATAAAGTAAACCATGTGACTGTGGTGTGTGCTAGGAGCTCTTTTTCTTGGCTACTTTAAGTATCTGACTACTCCTCATGACTTGTCACTGCAAACAAGGACTGCAACCCAGGAAGCCTGAAGTTAACAGAGAATCACAGAACTGTTTAGGTTGGAAAAGACCATTTTGATCCTTGAGTCCAACTGTTCACCCCAGCACTGCCAAGTCCACCACTAAACCGTGTCCCCAAGTGCCACATCCACACATCTAATTACACCCTCAGGGCTGGTGACCCAACCACTTCCCTGGGCAGCCTCTTCCAATGCTTAACCACCCTTTGGGTGAAGAATTTTTTCCTAATATCCTACTTAAAACTCCCCTGGCATAATTTGAGGCCATTTCCTTTAGTCCTGTCACTTGCTACCTGGGAGAAGAGACCAGCCCCCACCTCACTCCCATCTCCTCTTGGGTAGCTGTAGAGAGTAGGAAAGCCCTCTCTGAGACTCCTTTTCTCCAGGCATGATAGAGATTATAATCTAAGCAAAGATAAAAAAAGCATATATATATATATTTTTTTTTGTTTTATTTTTTGAAGTAAAAGAGCAAGGTAATACTCTGGGTACACCCTCCTTTGTTTTCTGAAGAAACTCTCTGCGTAACTTTATCTTCTACTGCCACTCATATACCCAGAGCAAGTTTCTCTCCCAAATAATGTTTATTCCTAAAGCAATTTAATTTTCTTTTATGCTTATATGCAATTTACACTGCACAACTCAGAATGAAGGACTGCCACCACTAGCATAGTGTAAATAAGCCAGAGCATTGCAGCACACACATCCTCGTGGAATCAGATTTAATAAATATGTTAATCTGTTCCAAGAAGAAAAGTATGTGTGAATTGTCAATATTCTTGTAGTAAACAGGTTTTGTGACAACCAAGAAGAGGGATTCTATAATGAAAAACTGTGGGTTGGGCTGGGGTTGGTTTTGGGGTAGTTCCCTCACCCAAGAAAAGTCAGCATAATTTTTAGCCTCATATTTCAAGCTCTGTTCTTTTTGGGGTGGGGGAAAAAGAGCTGAAAGAAGAAGAAGAAAGGATAAACCAAGCATTAGCTAGGGAATATTATTCAGAAAAAGTATGTTCACAAAAAAGGAGCTGGCTCTGGACTTATAAATTAATATAAAAGTGACAGAAGAATATCATTGCATGCATTGAGACAGCACACCCCGAATTAAACTAAAATTGCCACTCTCTGTGATTACACAAACATGTTACCTTCCTAGCAGAAAGAAACCTGCACAAGCTTTCAATGTAAATTTCTGAAGATCCTACCTGTTGATAAAACCCTTGACTAAATTGGTTTTCAATTACTCCTACAGCATGGAAATATACAGCAGCTCCTTTTGTGACAAACACCGATCAAACATCACAGCATTTAAATGGTTTTCCCCCCTGCCCAGGAGTGTGCAGCGTGGCAGCGAGGAAGCATATATATATATAGAGGTGGATTAAAAAGAGGATGAGGTGCCAGGCCCAGGCAGTGGGAGGCCAGCTCCTCCTGGCCTGCCCCTGAGGTCCAAACTGTGGCCAAGCAATTGGACAACTTCATTAATGAGCTGCACACAGGGACAGAGCTCAGCGAGTCTGCAGGTAACAGGAGTTGTGAGGAGTGGCTCAGGACCCAGGTGGTTGTGCTGCCATTCAGAGGGATCTCAACAAGCTGCGAAATCGGGCAGAGAAGAACCTCCTGAAGGTCAACAAAGGGAAATGCTCAGTCCTGCACCTGGAGAGGAATAACCCCACGCACTGCGGCCCAGGAAGGCACCCTCACGGCAAAGAAGGACAACAGCATCCCAGACTGCATTTTTTAGCAGGAGGGAGGACATCCTTCCTCTCAGCTCTGCACTGCAGAGGTCTAGCTGGAGTGCTGGGTCCAGCACTGGCCTCACGGGTACCAGAGAGATGTGAACATACTGGAGTGAACCCAAAGGGCCACAGAGATGATCAGTGTATTGGAGCATCTTGCACATGAAAATGGGGTGAGAGAGCTGAGACTGCTCAGTCTGGAGAGAGGGCAGCTGATCAGTGTGTATAAAAATATCTGATCAAAGGCTGTAATGCACGTGGAGCCAAACTCTCGTCAGGAACAACAGGCACAAATTAAGAAACATGAAATTCCACCTGAGCAGAGGTAAACCTTTTTTTACTGTGAGAATGGTCAAACACTGCCACAAGTTGCCAGAGAGGTTGTGGTGGAGTCTTCATCTATGAGGATATTCAAAGTCCAGCTGGACAGAGTCCTGTACAACACTCTCAAGCACAGGGTGGGATTCTTGGGGTGTCCTGTGCAGGGCCAGGAGTTGGACTCCATGATCCTGATGGGTCCCTTCCAAGTGAACATACTCTGTGATTCTGTGAAGCTGCTCTAGCTCAGCCTGACGGAGCAGGGGAGGTTGTGCAGATTACCACGAGGTCCCTTCCAACCATGACAACTCTGTGATTCTGTGCCCCAAAACAAAGCACAGGCCACAGGATTGTCTAAACCTGGGAAAAAAATCTTCCACAAAACAGACACTTCTAGATCTTACTATCTGAGAGTAATTTTTAAAAAACTGACTCATCAGCAGCACCCAGAAAGCTGTGCAGGTCACTCCAGTCTATCTGAGTAGGCACAGTAAATGACAATGTAGATAAAAATTACACACATGCATTTGTCTCAGCTGGGTTCAAATTACAAGTTCTCACAGGCTTCTTGGTAGACTTTAAAAACAGATTCCTAATAGGGCCTAATCAGTTTTGTTGTTCATTTTTTGGATCAAGCTACTGTACCCTGAATTCCTGCAAACCAGTAAAGTGCAAGTGTAGTCTGGTACTGCAGAACAGCAAATCTACAGCAGGCTAGGAACACTGTCACTCAAAACTAAAGAGCACATACTTCAGGTTAGTTTACATTCAATGGGAAAACCTAAAATGATCTCTGGTTTTAAGATGATTATCTTTGAATTAAAAAGATAGGCATACCTATGTAAAATATACGAAAAAATGGCTGCATTCCCATTTTTTAAATTGAAAATATTATTTACTTTTAGAAAAAAAAAGATACATAGCCTAACAAAAGAAATGTTTAAAAACCAATATTCTGGGTCATACATCCTTCTCCCACCATGATATTAAATCAGTTATTTACTAGCAGTATCTGCCTGGATTTTTCAAGCCCTACGTGTATTTTAGAGAGAATCATGTATATATAATCTATCAATGCTCTTTACTTGTCTGATGTCCTTGTTTGTACCAGACTGATATCCAGTAAGTAGTTAAATAATTAAAAACCACAGTTTATTGCTTCACTCCAGAAATGCTATCATTGCATTTTATACAAGTGATTGTCTTTTGTCCATTACACACCTTACAGAAAAAGAAGGAAGGGGGTGAAGAGGGGAGGAGTACCTGTTTGTAGAGCCAGCCACGTCTGACCACTGGCGCATTAGGATTTCTCTTGATGGAGTTGGATCTCTTTCCAAAATTATGAACCTTCTTTGAAGATCGCGATGTCTAAATTGAATTGAACGGGTTAAAGAAACCATGACATCAGTAACTGTTGTAAAACCACAATGCATTTTCTTTTCTTTATAATTCTTTTCTTATGTGTGTTCCTCTGGGGGACTGCAGAACACAAACGGTGTTCTTTTTTTAGATAAATAATTATTGTGATGGTTCTGCTGGTTTCAGCGTTTCTTTCTTTTCTTCTGCAGAAAATATAAAGACAAATCCCAAGACAAGTACTTAAAGGTTTTGGTTTTTTTTTTTAAACAAAAAAAGCCCCAACCAAATAAATAGCTGACCTTCTTCTAAGGTAGGTAGAATGCCTACTGAGCTGTAGAAAGACAAGTAAACTCACAGAACTATTATTAATTATGAAAAATTACACTACCTGGAAAATTCTACTTTTACCTGCTTCCCACACTGACCTAATACATGAAAACTTGTTCAGATTTCTACAAAATGTAACTCCCTCTTTCCTAAAATGTATTTATTTTTTGTATTCTTTCTTACCTCTCAGGAAGCCTTTGCTTGGTGATCTCTTGGTTGGTTTGAATATTCATTATTTTACCTGCTTGCACTAAGGTCTAATTAGAAACTTTTCCCTGAAACTCCAGTGCTTATATCTGCTGCTGCTTATACTTTTCACAACCTTGCAATGATCACACATGCTTAAGAAAAGTAGGAAAAATAACCCATTTTAGATTTCATCCTTCTACTTGAATAACCAAAAGAAATTGGAAAAGGCAAAAAGAAACGTGCAGAGCTTTGCCAATTCACACCTCATTCTTCTCAGCCTACATTTAGAAAGTTTGTTCTGCAACTCAACGAGCTGAACATTTACTTGTGATTTAAATTCTGAAAGAACTGGTGCCTCAGAGACCATAAGATGTGATAGAGCAAAGAACACTGCTCTGCAAAAGAAGTAAAATTCAAGCAAGTTTTTTTTAAGATGTGTTCATGTCTCTGCTTCAAATCAACCATAATCCTGTGTTTCAGCTTTCCTATATCTACTGCTGAGACTAATCATGAGGCCACGCAAAATTCCTGAAGGAGGAATGCTAAACAAACACTCAGGTTTTGTGCAAATTAGGGTGCGGAGTTTCTCTCTGGGAATTCTCTCAAGACGCCTCACAGAACTAAGCTGGGTTATAGACAAGCTTCAGAGAGAATCCCACAGTAGGTTAAAAATCATAAACTGAAAACCTCATTTTAAATTATGTGCAGCTTTTGTCAACGATGCCATTAACTGAAGAATACAAGGCTGCTTGGCAAAAAAAAAAAAAGCAAGCCACATTACAAAACCTAAGTGTGCTTGCCTAGAGTCTACAACACAATGGAACAAGGACATTTTGTGTTTATTTTTTACAAGAATTATGAGGGAGTATAAAAAACAATCAGAGTGTTTTTAATTTCCCTTGGAGATACAGAAATTTGACTCAGCTCTGGAAAGCAAGACAGAGCAAGGAACTGAAAACCTAATTAAGAATAAAAGTAAAAAAAAAATCCACATTTTCATCTGAAAAATTCTACCAGTGCAAAATGGAAAAAGGTTTGTAAGAAGCCAAGAGAATTATGACATCCAGCTGTGTAAAAGGAATAGAAAACAAAGAAAGTGTAACAATCCAGTTATAAGGTGAACTACATCTCCCTCAGTTAACCTACCCGCTGTATCGGCACATCACACAAAAGCTGTGCTAACATTTTGATCAGAAATAATTCATAATAATTCATATCTGCTCTCCTATTAGGTATTAAAGGTTCAAAACCTCTCAAGAGTGTTCCAGAATGCTGATATTTGTAAAAATAGCTCTTAGGATGCTTCTGGAAACACAAGTTATGTCAAGTCTACTAACAAATTCAGATCATTTAGACAGCTCTCTCTAAGGCAGGTCTGCTAAAAACCCATATTGACTCCAATTTCACTGAGCTAACAGCAGAGTCTTAATGGGTTACATCCTACTAACTGTGAATACAAACTTCCTTTAAATAAATGCAGCATCACAAGGGCTTTCTAATTTTAGTTAATACAGAGAACACTTCAGATGACTTGTGATTATTTTAACACACACTGCATAAAGATAATAACGTCACAACAAATTCTGAACCTTGAGACAATGAGTATTTTGGGAAATTGAAGCACTTTAGGTGCATACATAAACTAATTAGGAGTTCTCAGACTTGTGGACACAGGAAGACAGGAAAAAAGTAGGAATTGAAGGGTTTAAGTACTTTTTACCTTGCAGCACAAACAAATCTAAGGCATATTGCACAGCTCCAGCTTCTGGAGAAGGCAAAAAGAAAAAGAGGACAGTGAATGAAGGATCCAACTGCTAATCACTTGCTGGAAGGTGTAGAAGGTAACAGAGCAAGCAAACTTAGAGTCACATCTGGTACCATCTGATCCATCCTAAGGCAGACAGAATCCTTGGAGGCATCCCAGCAACTGAGATGCCTCCAAAACCAGAATGGGTCTATGGGAGGGACCCTGGACAAATCCAGTACTGAGACAGAAGCCAGGAAGTCCAGCCAGTGGTATTCACTCTTTCCCAAAACTGAAAAAACCAACACCCAGCAGGGTTTTGAACTCTGGCCAACAGACCAGTCAGGAGCTGGGGCTGCACGTTTCATCACTCTGCAAGTGGCTTTTCTCTCTGCTTAGCTGGTAGAAGACACAGGATTTATGTGGGGCATCTTAACCAGTTTCAGAACTATCACAAAAGTAATTAATTAACATTAAACTTATTGCACGTATATTTGAAAAACATAGGTTGAGAACCTTGCTAACAGGGAGATTTTCTGCATGTAAACCCAGAGAGCAGAAATCTCAATCTTTGTTACTTTCAACTTCTGTTTAAAAAGATGTTTCCACTCTTCAAGGCTTACATTATCTTCCAAACCACAAAGCAACTTTCTGGACTTTGCAAGCAATTTCAGTGTAGCAGTTTTGCCATGAGCTGAGAGGGCTTCTGCCTCAGCATTTTAGCTCGGACCAGGAGGTTGCTCTTGAAGCAAATCTCCCAATCGTTCACACTCTTACTGTGCTTTGGAGTTTGGATAACAAAGCAAACTGGATTTCATTTAGGCAAGACTAAGAGCTGGACTAATCTGAATATAAACCATCAAAAGTCAGTACAGTGTTTGGCCCTGAGCACCAGTACTGCCCTTCATGCTGTTTGCTAACGAACCTCATGACTACTCACCCAAAATTTCCAGCTAACCTGAATCCTGAGCAGACATGGATGGCTACACCTAAACTAGCCATGCGAAGCTGGACGGGCTTGAAATATATACATATATTTTACTGTAAACTCCACTCCACTTACTGTGAGAAAATTGTTCACCTTATTCTGCTGATAATCAGGACAGCAATGAAGGGCAGCAGATCTGAACCTTGGAGGGCAGCTGGTGATATGACTGACTTTACATATTAAAAAGCAATTCAGGACATATAGTTGTGTTTGTCTAGATAGTGATTTTAACAGCAGGAAGAAAAATAAGATTAAAAAAAAGACAGCTACAAAAACAACTTTTTAATTCTACAAAGAAAGGTGAAAATAGTTACTTCTGCAGCAATCTCAAGTCTATGCAGATCTTTTTCACAGTCAGAGGTCTGTGCTAGTGGCTTCACATTTGAAAATACACTTCAAGCTAATAGGAAATAAGCTGCACTTAACAGAGCTGAAATGTGTTATTTGGCCCCCAACATAGTGGGAAAAGAAGATTGGAATTAAGATTTTTACTGGGCAGCAACTGATTTTTGCCTCACCTCATATTAGCCTCTGGTCAGAAGCAGCATTAGACTCCCGACACAAAAGAGAAACTTCTCCAAGCTCCACATCTATTTGGGATCAATAAATATTAATGAAAGGCAGAACTTTCTCCTAAACCCCTCTACTGCCTGAAACTTAGGTTGAATCCCAAATTTTTTAGTCCATTCCTCATTATGTTCCAGTATCAGGTGTGTTCATGAGTTATCTTGGAAAACAGAATCACCTAAAAAAATAGGTTTAGCAACCACATGAAGCATCCTTCCCCTCTGTAATTCCCTGTAATTTCCCTCACCAACATTTTATTCCTGTTTTATTGTGCTGCAGTACACCAGGACTCTACATACTATATTCAAAAGTCTTATATATATATTATATAACTTTATATTATAGATTAAGTTAGATATTATACTGAAGGACGGATAAGAATTTCAGAGTCTACTGTTGAAACACATAAAGAAAAACACAGGAAAAAATCAGTTTTGTTTCCAGGTACAATGCATGGGCCATTTCTAGAGAGTTATCTTTAAAAATTATACAACTCATTAGCCTTAAATAACTGACAGAAAATGCACACTGATATTAACTGTGGTTCTACTTTGCCAGCATCCATCTCCTGAAAACAACATTTAAATAGTGTTACAGTAGTTCAGACAAATTCACATCTGAAAACTGATGTACAGTAATTACACATACCGCCACAATTATAATATTAATATTTTAAGTGCATTTCAGTAACTAAAACAGAGGGAATGAAAAGCAGAACAAGAGCCTACTTTTCAAAATACTATTTTCAGAGGAAACTAAAGTATCATTAATCAATCAAAGTAAAAGAAATCACAGTAACTGGGCCAGAGAAATCTGAATTTTCTTCTAGAACACCATGAACCAGCCACTGGGCTAAAGGGCACTTTCAACTTCTCTCTTGAAAGAGAAGTGTGAAAAATGTTTGTAAGACACATGCTCCTAAATTGCAATTAATTTTGTACATTTAAGCTGAGATTGCTTCCTAGAAAATGAATTTCAACTGAACAATGTCATTATTGCATTCTACATCACTATTATGACTCTAACAAGGAGTTACCTTGGGTTTCTGCTTGCTTGGTTCTTTTAGGGCTTAGCTGGTTTTGAGTTTACTTTTTGCTGTGGTTGTTTGGGGGTTTTCCATAGTTTGTTGTGTTTTAAACTGGTTTTCCTGCATGGACTTGAACATGATCATATGAAAGTTGAGATGGATTTTGTTACTGTTTATAATACATCTGTGACTCTCCATGTTTTCCCCCTAGCAACATTAACAGATTAAGACACTTTGCTCATTAAATAACAGTTTTCTAATGTAGGTCAAGGATTCTGCCTGTCTCATTAAAGATTTAAAACAACAGAAGGTCTCCAAAATGCACTTAAAGAAACCTTAGTGTTTCTTACCATATGGTAAGTAAATTATTTCAATCCAAGTTTCTGACATTAAGGAATTTGCTCAGTTAGAACAGATTCCAAAGCTTACTTTTCTCTTGCAGGATGGATTAATCTGCTGAAAAAGCACTTCTCAGGGTTAAAACTTTCAATGACTACCTAAAGTATGGGGTATTTTCCTCTTGTTTAAATGTGAACTACCAGGTAGAAGAGATGACAGCGCTCTTGTCTCTCATCACTGATCAAAGCTGTTATCCTGGTCTCCCTACAAACTTAAGGCACTTTGCTTCTCTTTCAGGAGAGATGTCCCAAAAATTAAAAAAGAAAATGCACGTACTAGGCTCATCAGCTCTATCCAATAAACTTAAAAGCTGATAAAAGCATCTGGGCATTTACCTGAACACCTCTTGAGAAGCTGGGAGAATGGAGAAGTAACACATAAATTAAGGTGACCCTGGGAATCTCCAAAACGTTTACCAGGAATTTTCCTAGGCATTCAGAACTTCTGATCCAATGACGGGAGATCACGTCACCTCCTGTTTACCACAGGGACACGTCCCATCTCTCCCGTATCCACTTCTTACACACACTTCCAACTCTGTTTCACCTGGAGACATCCAGTCACTTGTTTGTGACTGAGCAATTTATGCACCAGTGCTTGCCCAGGTGCCTCATCAGCCACTGAAGACTTTGCTGTTCACAGAGGTTAGAAAGGTCTGGTTCTGCAGACAATTTCAGTACGGGCAAGCCATAAGATCTGAGATATCTGATAAAAATTACAGCTACAGTGATGATCTGTTTCAGACACTTCCCTTGTCAAATGCAACCTGAAGGGAGCCAAGTGCCCTGAAAATGATACAAGTTTCTCTTTTTCAGTGGAATACTAACACATAGCACTGCCTAGTACCTCGTGGGATAACTGAATTATTTTAATTCTGATTTATTTGGACATAAAGACTTACTCTGCCCACAGGGCTCATTGGATGAGCAGCATAATCTGATGTCAGATTATAGTTAGTTGCTTCACATATCATGCTTACTGGTCGCTCCTTCTTTTCTTCAGATGTCATTGCTGCAGCAGTCCTGAAAATAGAATATGTAATAGCACCAGAACATGCTGTGTGTGCAGACTGCTAATAAAAAGCACCCCTAGATGTAGCCTAGTACAGCCTGTGTCCTACTTTTCCAATTTGAAAGCAATTCACACTTCGTTGCAGTGTTACCTGCACTGTGTTTTAAACTCAAGTCTATTATAGATGGACTTTTAAGACGTCATTTAAAAATAGAATTTCTCCATTAGCGTAAGGTGTTGGTGGGAGGGAGAAAGACAGGTATGAGCATGGGATGGAAATGGGAAGAAATGCTCTCCCAAAGACCCCACGTGGCTTTGCCCCACTTTGGTGAGAACGGGCACGTTTGTGAAATTTGACCAGTTCTGATGGTTTTCACTGGAGCCACTGTGAAACGTGTGGCAGCAATGGTGGTGAGTAGGGCCCCCCACAAATAAAAGTGTGATAAATCAATCACACAAAGAACATCTTCAGATCAGATATACCATGCATACCTTTTTATATTACTGTGCATTCTACAAAACAAATGCAAAGACAGCAAATCCAACTTATTATCCGATGATTCTAAAACCGTCCCAATTTGCCAAGAAAATTACCAGTTGGGGAGAAACTATCAGGCAAAACATTACAGATTAACAGCATGTGATTGTCCCTAAGTGATTATAAAATTAATCCCTTTTTGGAAGTTTATTTGATTGTTATATAATACATAGGTCGTTTTCTAAAATGACAAAATAAGTAAAGTGACAAGTGGAAATTCACACTGTGTAAATTTTTAAATTTCCATTATAGAACTCATTTGGGTTATGGCTTAAAAATTAATATCAAATATTTAATATTGCTTTCACGTAATTTAAACAACTATATACATGATTATCTGACTAGGAAAAAATAAATATTGCCACTAGTAATCATTGGCCTCTTCATTATTAATGGGTTTTAAAACATGTGTTTTATAGAGGGGAACAGAAGGCACTTACTGTTCATTCACAACAAAAATACAGTTGTCCTGCGATGGCTGTCCTGTTACGGGATGTTTGCAGGTTACTTTTCGTTCATTGTGACTGTGAAAGACAGACAAAGAAAAGTATTAGGCAATAAGGTTTTGATTTTCCAGCTCAAGTATTTAAATCCAGTCTATTGAAAGTATCAGTACAGTGAAAACAATTATGAATATTTCATTATGGCACATAACAACATCTGTGTACACACTCACAAATGCGTTTCTATATATACACACACTCTCTAAGAAAAACGATGAGAACAAGTATTAAAGAATCTTCATTAATACTCTGGAAAAAGATGGAAAACATTGGCACTGGGTTGGTAATGGTTCTGAATTTTAAAAACTGGAGTGGTAAAAGTGTTATTAGTTCATATATGAACAGAGATAATTCACTTCAGCTATAACTTTATGTATTCAAAAAGTGGATTTCAGATAGATAGGGACAAGTCAAACATGAGAAATATGTAATGGCTCTGTAAGGATAAAATATCACTACTGTGAAAGCAGAACATGACAAAACCAGTTTAAAATTTCTGATATTACAGATAAATACTCAGTGACTGGAATATAAGAATCAGGTGTCACAAATCACACAAATCCTTTTGAGGGTGACTTTTTAATTCAGAATGCTGCTCAGGAGTAGCTTTAAGTGGTAGGGAACCTGCCTGCCCAGGGCTTCACCCTCAGCAGCACAAAAATGCTCACTTTGCACTATCTCCTTCCCCTGAGCTGCAGATGCTGAGAGATCACAGCAGCTCCCACAATTTGGAAGAAATTGCCAAAACTGAACAACTATCAGCTGCTGCTGCTCAAGAAAGAAATGTCTGGGCTTGAGTCCTCCCGTCTCAGAAGGGAAGGCAGAGAAAGAGAGATCTGGTTCTGGGCTTCTCAGTTTAAGGAAGACAAGGAACTTCTGAAGAGGCTTCAGTGCAGGGCTGAGGAGGTGATGAGGGGACTGGAACATCTCTTCTGAGGAAAGGCTGAAGGAGTTGGACCTCTTCAGCCTGGAGCAGAGACGATTACGAGGGGATCTTATCAAGACATGCACACATCTGAAGGGCAGGTGCCACGGGGAAGGGCCAGACTCTCTTCAGGGGTGCCCAGCAACAGGACAAGGGGCAATGGGCACAAACAAACACAGAGAGTTCTATCTGAATATGAAGAAAAACTATTTTCCTGTGAGGGTGACAGCACTGGAATAGGCTGTCCAGAGAGGATGGGGAGCCTCCTCTGGACAAATTCAAATCCTGCCTGGATACCACCCTTTATCACCTGCTTTAGAAGAGGTCTAGATCATCTCCAGAGACACTTTATCCTTAATACCTACTTCTCTTACTGCCTATTCATTTAACCACCTTTCAAACTTTCAAAACTATGAACCATAGCTTGTCTCACAGATGTTGAGGTTTCCACCCTTCCTACTTCTTAAAAACAACCTCAATTTAACAAGACTATCTTAACATTCCCCACTATTAAAAAAAATTTCTTTGGATCGTAGTATTTTGCAATTATGGCACATTCCAGATTAAGAGCTGCCTCCAAACAAAAGCCTAATAAAAAATTCACACTTTCATGGTGAATGAATGGATAAATTTTCATAAACGTAGAGTGCAAGATTAGAAAGACAGCACAACTCTTTGCACTTCCTCTGCTGGGATTTTAAAAACCTACTAATACCTAAATGGACAGACTGTGTTACAGAGCTTAACTAACGAGCTAGCAAATGCCAGTACTTTATCTTTGTACTAAATTCAGCAGAATTCTAAGTTTAGCTCCCAAAGGAGCTGCTGTTGCAGAAATGTATCAATTACAATGAGGGGACAGGAAAGAGATGCTCTGAGGACAGTCTGTGCCATTCCTAATCACCGTGGTCACACAATGCCTCTCAAGTGAAAATGGCCCAGATTAAAGAGAATTCAAATTCAAAACATTCCTGAGGAAGCATCCAGGGCTCTCTGGTTGGTTTTTTTTTTTGTGACTCCTCTTTTTCTTCACTTCCAAAACCTTCCTTTTTGTTCCCTCAGACGTTGCAGAAACTAAAGTGAAAAAAAAACCCAAACAAAAACGAAACTATGGAGATGAGCTGGCCCAAAAGCTTTGCCAAAAAGCTGCTGTCTTGTTCACCTTGACAGCTGTCTATCAGCTGACATCCATAAAAGTAGCAGTAAGAGGATCAGGACTTCTGCTCAGGGACCATCAATACTCGGGCCCACTACAGAGGAGGCACATCCCACGTTTTGTGTGAGTGCACCTCACTGATGACACGGGAAGAGGCCACAGTGGGGAAGCCATACATAACCAGGAGGGAAAGAGAGACAGAAGAGCAGAGAAAGCACTGACACAAACCTATTCGAGAATATTTTGCTTCAGGTTTGAGTCATATATTAAGTTAGCGTTCCAAAACCACCAAAAACTTCTTGAACAAAACACCTTTTTCCTTGCTCATCACACAGATGTTATGATGTATAGGCGGTAGTTGACATTACAGAAAAAAGGCAGACAATGCATCACAGAAATGAAACGTGATCCCGTGGGACACACAGTACTCTCCTTCTAGACCTGTACAGTCACTTCCTTCTAAAAAGGCAAGGCAAAGGAAAAACAACCTTTTCTTTCTCTTCAGCTCAGACACAAGTGAAACCTCACGGGTGAACACTGGAAATTCAGCTTGTGCAACTAAGTGTGACGACTGTAAATATGTCTAACTGGATGAATGGATTTTAAATACTCCCCTTTGAAAACTTTTTCATTACTCATCTAATTATTGCATCTTTGGCAGTAATGTAGCTGCTATTTTGACAAGACTCCTCAAAATACTTGCGCAAGGTGTAGAGAAGCTTGATAATTATTGTCATAACCCTCCCACGTAACAGTAGGTTAAGGCATTTGGTTTAAACTTCATCTTGCAGACTACAGAGAGCTGTACTAAAACCAAGCTACAATTTGATATTCACCATCAACACCCAATTTAGGCAGTTCTTCAGTTATCCATAAATTTCTGGATATACACGCACACTTAGAATTTCATACATTGTGCTACAATAACATATATCTCATCAACAAATCTCAGGGGAAATAAAGCAAAAAACTGGATTTTTTTTTTTTTTACTGACAACTCTAATTTCAATTTTATACCAAGTCCAATGTGTAATTCAGAGTTCCAACTCTGCATATTTATGTGTCTGTACTTTTATTATGTGAGAGTGATTCACTTTGACACAGGCAGGCAGAAGCCAGTGTGTTACTTTTTCCTTATGCAAAGATAGAGCCTCCAAGAGGTAAATGGGAACAACAGTCCTCTTCCTCGCTCTCCAATTTCTCCTATCAATACAGGGCAACAACACACAAACTCTTCTGTACTTACACTGAGGGCCAGAACTGACCCTTACTATTTTAGGATCCCTATTAATGGCATGCTAAACACTAGCGACAAAGACAGGAAAGAACTCCCTGTATGTTTTATGACTATTCATGAGCATATTCTCCAGACTTGGCATGTGGCACAAACCATTCCTCATTAATATTTGCTCCTGGGATGTGTTGGGCTTCACAAATCGACACAGTTGACTAAGGTGACATGAGACAAGCATCTCAATGCAAAATAAAGCAGAGTTCTTGCATGTGTCAAGGCAATATTCTGTTCTTGATTCCAGCAGTGGTTTGGTACCTGCTATAAAAGAATCAAAACCAAACTAAACCAAACCAACAATAAATACAAATCACACAGGCAACCCCAACCACACCAAAATAGCTTCACACAGGGGAAAGTTCCATTTTTAGCTATCTCAGTGCAAAACAACTGATACCAACTTAACAGTACCAACTTGACCTCTTTTCTCCAGAATGTTCAAACTTCTCCTTCCCAATCCTTTCCTCTGAGAACTGCAAGCTTTGGCATCATTTATAACATAGCTTAGTTCTGGCACATGGACAAGCCCTCAGAGCAAAAGGATTTATCTTGTTCAGGTTAGAAGTTGCCAGTAACCTTGAATGTGACTCATGTTATTTGCCTTCTTATCTACTCTCTTTCTCCTTTCCATCCTTTGAGACTCTTAATCTCTTTAGAAGACAGGATTATTTTACTTATTTTCTAGACATGTTCAAAAAAACATTGTGTAGTTTTAATCTACTCACTAAACGTACAGTCAACAGCAATTTTTTGTTGGCTTAATGTGATCCTAGGACTACTGAAGAATAAAAAAAAAGGCCCTCATCATTCAGAGATATTATTCTATTTGTAAGCAGCAACTGAGGGCATCATTCCAGGTGCAGCACTTGCCAGCCGAAGTCCTACACAAGCAGGTTTCTTTGTTTTCACTCTCTCTTGTGTTTACAGGACTGCTGATCCAAAATGCTGTGCACCAATATTTTGTTCTTACCCACATCACTGCAGAACTCAGCCAAATTGAAATTGTGGTCAGTTTTGCTATTTTGAAATCAGTATCATCTTTATCAGTATATTGGATAGGAAATGAACTCAGATAATGCAGCTGGAATGGAAAACAGAGAGATATGTAATCCAGTTGTACAGAACGATGCACCCAGTTAAAAATGAAGGGTTAGACCATCTTTCCTTTGGAGCAGAGGAGTTCGCTCAGAAGTGGCAAGAAAGATCAAAGTACCAGAGTGGGAACAGTTAGTTTAGGGCCTCTCCATTGTATGATTTGGTTGAGCTCCCTGTCCTTCGAAAACAAAAAAAAAGCTGGGCCAGAACTCCCAAAGACACATCTGGTTTTCTCCCACTAAAATTAAAACTAAACACCACTTCAAAGCTTCTCTCATGCCCTTTCTTTGCAGCCTTTATTTATGTGTTCCTCAATGCCAAGGCCTCATTTGCTTATTCTCCATGTGGCCATCAAAGCAAAGGCTTTGAATACAAACAAAATCACAAACCAGGACACAACTTTTAAGAGGTCTCCACATCTTTAATTTAGAAATACTGCTCCTTTTGACAAATGAACGCTGCAGAACACATTTCAGAAGAATACTACACCACATATCTGCTTCCTAACATTTATGCTATGACTTAGATAAGATTTACAGACTGACAATCTAATCTCTATTATGGAAGCAGACAATCCCTATACATCACAAATATACTCAGAGATATTTCTTATGAGAAGCAGTTTTATGCATTTGTCATGACAAAATACGTTAAAAGATGCAGATAAGGTCAGAAGGCCAAGATTACCAGAGCAGTAAAGTCACCTTCTCCATATTAATGCTGAATTCTTGCACTGATATGTAAAGGTAACATTCAACTGGAAACAAACCTAAGACAAGCGTAGACCAGCTTTATTCTGCTTCTGTGAAGCCCTGCATTCCTCAGCTGGGCAGGGGGGTGTGGGGTGAATCAAATAAGCAATTTTTACCTTGTGTGCTTGCCTTCTAGCATAAGAATGTCTCATTTCTAATAGATATAAATGCACTAACTCAGAGTTACCTAACAAAGAGTTGGCTGAATTTTGAAAAAATTTAAGCAAATGCAACTGTTAGCTCGGATGTGGTCTGTGGCTGTACTGACTCTACTATTTTACTAAATATGCAATGCCACACTGTACAGCAAACAGCAAATGCAAGCACTTTTTTCCCAGTGCTATCATACCCTAGAATTACGAGCCTTTTTCCAATTAAGCCTTTTAAACAACAAATTTGGGGCTGCATGGCTTCACAGGAAAACATCTGAGCATGGTAACTTAACATCAGGGGGTAAAGAGACAGCCGGGGTCCAAGGGCTGACAGACCTGTAACACATCCCTTACACTGCTAAGAACAAAGTGTTTCTTCTCCTTTGTGTGTGCACACACTTGGGAAGGTGCAGACAAAATTCTACTCATTTTCTTGGCAGACAGTGTCACACCTAAGCTGTAGTTACTGCTGCCACCATTCTTCTGGTCTGCTATGAGTTTATTTTTTCAGGCAACATGTCAGTTCTGGAGAGTTTCCTTTTAAGCTATCCTTATTTACAATTACAGCAGTTTCGGTATCTTTACTGCTGCTGTAGTGAAAAAGCACCTGGACATTTCTACACAACTGACTGTACTCCAGGTTTTCATTTATTATTCATTTTTATTTTCCAAAAGATTAAGCACTGCTGCCCCAAAATCATAAGCCTTCCTTTCAATGGGACCATTCTAAACGCACATTTATTTTCCAGTGAAAATATCCATGCAAAACCAGCCTCTTCTCAGTTGAACAGATATGATTAACATGTTCTGGTGACATATTTCCAATGTAAAACTAAGTTTATGTAAGCAAGGGCAAATATTATAGAAACTCTTTCAAAGTGCTAGGATGAAAAAATTGCTAAAATAGCATGTACTGTATTACAGATTGAGAAACTCTTAATAAGCAACTATTCTTTCTAATCAACCATTCCATTGCCAGAAAAAGTTACTGTTTTCAGGGTTCCCAGAACTTTGTGGGAGTTGTCTTTCATTCTCTGTAGGTAATATATTTGGGAATTCATAAAATACTGAGACTCAGTAAAGGCCACAAAAGCTACACATCTTTAACTTAGAATTGTGATAATTTGTGAGATGTACCTGCCACATGTCATCAATTTATGGAACATTTCATTACACACAGTTTAAACCCTGGGCACACAGTCTAATACAGTAACTTGATAACAGCACTGCAGATGAAGAAAATTCTCAATTCTGTAAGTATTACCCTGTAGTAAAAATGACCAACACACTGTTTGCTATTTGAGGTAAGTTTAACAAAAGAGTGAGGTTGGTGTTAGAAGGCACAACACTGTCTGTAAGCCTCAGACTTGAGAGATGAAATCCAAGCACCCCTCAGTGGTCAACTACCTGGAGAGCTTCCAAGAACTAGAGTAACACAACAATTCTGAAGTGAATTACGTTTTCTAAAGAGAAACAGGATCTGGAGTTGCATGGCTCAGCAGGTGGTTTGTGGGCCAGAAGCACCACTGCATTCTCCAATCTGACTGACACTGTCTCCTCCTGTTTGAAAACTGGACACTCACAATCACTTTTGAAAGGCCTTGGAGAGGTGCCTAAGGACTGGAAAAGCAAAGTCATCCCAGGCTTCAAACAGGACAAGAAGGAGGGCTAAGGGAACTACTGGCCAGTCAGCCTTACCTCAATCCCTGGAAAGGTGATGGAGCACCTCATTCTGGAAACCATCTCTATCCATACAGAGGGGACAAGAAGGTGGTCAGGAGGAGTCAGCATGGATTCACTAACACTAAATCATGCCTCACCGACCTGACTGCCCTCACTGATGAGACAACTACCTGGAAGGATGTGGGAAGAGCAGTGGATATTGTCTGGCTGGACTTTAGCAAGGCTTTCAACACTGCCTCTTACAAAATCCTCACAGAAGTGTGGGCTGGGCGAGTGGACAGAGGGATGGACTGGGAACTGGCTGATGGCAGAGCCCAAAGGGTTGGCACAGGGTCTGGTTGTGGGTGTCTGCCACTCGTGGTGTCCCCAGGGTTCAACACTGAGCCCAGTACTGTTTAACTCATTCCCCAATTCCTCCGTAGTGTGTTCACTGAGGACACACAGCTGGGAGAAGTGTCTGGCACCCCTGAGTGCTGGGCAGCCCTTCAGAAGGAGCTCGACAGGCTGGAGGGATGAGCAGAACTGTGGGAAATCCAGCAAAACCAAACGCAGGGTCCTGCACCTGATTTCAATTTACACAGGACAAATAAACATCACCTGCATGATGGCAATTGTACCACACCACCAGGAACAATTCATCACAGCAAGTAAATCAGAGAGAATTCAGTTCCCTTAGTCACCCTCCGCAACTGCAAGCATCAAATTCAGTGAAAACTTTTAGCAAATGCTTTTATAGCTACATACCAACTTTTCACGTTCTCAAAAGCTCACTAGACAGAAAATTATCTCCACCACATACCACTAAGCTCAGTTATGCAAGCCTTGACCTTCCTGATTTATTAGAAGCTTAAGTGAAATGTGCTCTTGAGCAAGCACTACAAATAGAAGTAGGAATTGAAAAGGCAACTCTGACTTATGCTTTCATTTCACTGTATGAAATTTAGAGACATCTTATATGAGAAAGCTACTCTAATAAGTGTTCCTCTTACCAACAGTAAGATGTTTTTCAATAATGATGTTTTGACCAAAAAATTGCTAAAATAAGAACGTGAACGCAGACAATTCAAGCATTTTGATACCTATACGTGTGTGTGTGTGTGTGTGTGTGTATATATATTAAAATACATTAATATAAGGCCTATGCAAAAAGTCAGTCTTGCTGTCAAAAGTATTCTCAGCTGAAGCCTGATTTGGATCAAATTTCTCTGCAAGCTCACATGGTTTCAAGAACTCAGGATGTCTCCAGTTGCTGCACCCTGAGAAAAGCTGCTCTGCCATGTCTTGATTTCCACTGGACCTGAGGAACCTGCATCACTGTCACTCCTCTACACCTCTCAAGCACTGACAGCCTCAACTGTCCTGTCCCTCAACCCAGCCCCTTCTCCACCTGAAAGTTCAAAAGGCACCTCAATGGATCTGGTAATTAGAGGACATACAAAAACAAGATGACTTTGGCTTTTAGTCAGGAGCAGTTGTGCATTTGATAACTGGAGCAATAAATCCTACAAGCATGTGCTCACCTCAAGTTTTTTTAGCCAGTTGGAAGCATTCTCTGATACAGAACAAGTGCTTCAGAAGAGCCAGCAATTCCCCTTCACAAAATCTAGTTATTTAGTGAATTTTTATTGTTGTTCCTCTCTTAATGATGCTCTGTTTTGCCCCACACACATTATATGTCAAGTTTTTTAATCCTAGTTTTCAGTTTTAATCCTAGTTTTTTAACCCTAGTTTTCAGTTTTAAACCCAGTTTTTTAACCCTAGTTTTCAGTTTTCAGCAATCCTAGTTTTGGGGAGGTCAGGTGTAGGTTTGGGATTATTGGGTTTTTTTGGTTTGTGGGTTTGGGGTTTTTTTTTCTGCTTAAGGTGTAGACATTAGATGTGAATGCATGTTCATCATCTGCTGCATGGCTCTTCCATTTTCAGTATTTAGGACTTTAAAGCCTTGTCTCTGCCTCTTCTTCTCTCCCAGTTAAACCACAGGAGCACAGAATGATTTAACTGTGCGTGTAGTTCCCTCCCCAGCTTCACACACCTTTTTGTGAAATGATTTCAGTGCTTTCACCACCTTGCCTTCTTCATCTCCCTACTTTCCACTCTTCAGTGACAGCACACAATTACCTGTTACTGAAATAACCCCAATTTTGTGCATTCTCATTCTATCAAAACTCAGATTACACTTGGCTTCCACTGTTGATCTCCTTCAATCTCAGCTGTCAATTATCTTGACTCATGACTGTTTGCTTATTTGTTAAAAGACTTGCTTAGTCTTTTTTTCCTCTTGTATAACATAATTCAGAACCTTGCTTAGTTTAGTCTCAAACTACTGGCAGCAGTGACAGCCCTTAAAGAATGATTGCAGAAGTTGCAGCACAATTGTTCAATAAACTCCTCCTACAGAACTGCAAAAAAAGCAGAGCTCCTTAATTTACTGAGCTACAAATTCAATAGATATATAAAAATAGAAAAATATATATAATTCCAGTGAATTACTACCTCAAATTCAACTGCAGAATTTCAACAGACATTTGGTAAACCCACACTGTGTTGCTTTGCAAATCCAGCTAAGTACATTGGGATGAAAAATCTGATATTCTTTAACAGCAGTAGTTAAAAATCCTTATTTAGCTTAAAAGTTTTCTACCTTTGGTGAGATTTCTCTTTCCCTTATGTCATTTGCTATTATCTATAATGATAAATAATTTATAATGATAAATAAAGACTCTGGTTTGTTTGCTCTTTGGGGTTTTTTGTGAGTGCATAGTAGGGGTTTTTTAAACCCATAGTTTGGGTTTTTGTGTGTTTGGGGTTTTTAAAAATATTACTTAAATGACAGCAAATCCCTTATTTACCCTAGCCAAGGTTATACAGAAGTGACATTACACTGTCTCCAGACAGCTACACAACCTCCATTTCTTGATCACTTTTCAAATACCTGGGAATTGGCAGAGTCACACAATCACATCTCCGGTAATCAGCCATTTTTATTACATTAAAAACACATTTCTATTACTAACTCAGTAAAAGTTTTAAAAGAAAGCCATGTATATCAGAATATATAAGGTCATAACTAGATATTGCCTAACTCTGCTAAGAGAGACAAATGGTCTGGCAAGCTTCTGCTAAGTAATTGTCATCTGGGAAATGATCAGAAATCTTCCTTTTAGCAATTTGACAGAAGAAAGCAGCTGAAATGTTGGTGCATCCACTTGTAATTATCAGTTGTAATTGTGGTACCTATTCAGACATCCTGTATTTCGAGCTCTCTCCCTCAATATTCTGCAAGAAATAAGAGTAGAGTCTGGAATTTATAAAAATAATTATTTTATAAATGAACATTCATCACTAAGGCTTTAATCACTGGCCTCCTTAAAGCCTTTGTGAGGATTTAATTGAATAATCTTGGTGGTCCACTGGTAGAGCATATGCAAATATGTGCACCAGACCCCAGAGGATAATTAATTGACGCTTGCACCATGTGTGGGCCTGCATTCATCTCAGACAAAAGAGTACAAACTCTATTAAAAATATTCATTGCCTGTGACGTAAAGTTCAAGCCCAGGGACACACGGGGTATGAAGTGTGGCACTGAACTGGAACACTGAGCGCGTCACTTGTCATCTCCAAGGCCTGAGCCTCGCTCAGCTCTTCTGGGTTCAGTCTCAGGAGCTGATCATTTCAGAAATATTATTGCCTCAGAAGAACAGCAGCAAGTTGTTTTAGAAGTCTCCAATAGACAGAAGCATTAGCAACAAATAAAACTGGTTTGGGATTCGTCTGACATCACAAGTAGATTGGAAATTATCTCAGGATTTTCCCTGAACTTTCACATCCTTTAAAAGTGACCCTACATTGTTTTCTTGAAACATCCACACAAAATGTTCATCTGCTCATATTTCAGACTAAAGATCCTGGTAGAGTTATAAAGTATTTTAATTTACAGGTGTGGACACCAGTCAGGCTTCGTGGGGAAACACTGAGAACTGATCTAACTGCAAAGAGGCCACAGTTCCCTCTTTTATTTGGTTTTAATTCATCATTGCCTACTATTCACCTTGTATTAGGCAGGTCTCAACACTTGAGCAAATACTGCTTTTCAGAAAAAACATTCTATTGCCCACAGAAAAATACCAAAGAGTATCATGATTTCAAGTGTTTGATCTCACAACTTCATCTTAATCAAGTCCTTATCAGGTAGAAAACGCCAGGCCAGACGGACCCACTGTCTGACCTGCACCTATAGTGGGGCCCTGGCACAGGCTGCCCAGAGAAGCCGTGGATGCCCCATCCCTGGAAGTGTCCAAGTCCAGGTTGGACGGGGCTTGGAGCACCCTGGGATAGTGGAAGGTGTCCCTGCCCATGGCAGGGGTGGGATGGGATGAACTTTAAGGTCCCTTCCAACCTGAACCATTCTGTGATTCCGCGGACCCATAATCTAGATGCACTGGACTAAAGGAAAATGTTCAAGGTTAGGTAACAGTCAGATTCATATCAAAAAGTGCAAAAAAAAAGCACCAACAAAAAAACCCCCACAACAAACCTTCCTTCAAATACAGTTTTAGTTTGTTTTCCCTTGATCTATAATTATATGCTTTATCAGAACGTTCAGGAGCCCTTGATACCGGAATATCTTTCTGTTAGTTCAGAATACACAGATGAAAAGTTAGGAACATTATGGTAGCATTAATGAAATATTGCTGCCTAATACTTAAGATTCCTAGCAGTGTCGAATTCTTTTACATCATTCAAACGTCTTCCCCAAAATTATCTCAAAAATGCCAATCTAGCTAAAAAACCCCCATACTAAAAAAGAAAAGCAGTTAAAAGGATACTTCCATATGAAGATTATCCACCACAGAAGATATTGTGAGAAAGCCCATTGATTTTTAGAACCAGCCTACCTAAGAAATACCACAAAAAGCAAACCAACCTAAATACAAGATTCAATACTATTTCCTTTATGTGATGTTCTAGCTGCTTTTTCCCACCTCAACACCAAGTTTCTCATAAAATAGATGAAAACCACAATTTAGACAGACTGCTGAAGAGCACTCGCTGTCAGGTAAGGAAGGAGAGCAGATGAAGAGTAACACTTTCTCTCTTAATTCAAGTAATTGGGCCTTTTTAAAGAAGAAAAAAAACTCTGTATAATGAGTAAATATGAATTATTTACAGTGTTATCTTTTAGGAAATGATTTGCTTTTCAGAATGTGCTTAATGCATCAGGTATTTTAAGAGGTGAATTGGCCAAAGTAAGCACCACATGAACAACAGCATTCAGGTAGCTGGATATAGCATTATTCCATTTACCAGATGAAGTTTTAATACCCCATCTGATCAGGAGTTTACATCCACCACCCACTGCTCAGATGCAGACTGGCAATCACTTTGATGCCTGTTGGGCTCACGTAATCAAACCATTGACTCTCAAAGTTTAGAAATTTCCTTTTGACAAAAGTATTTCTTGGCTGCCTCCCCTTGTATTTTCACATCTTCGGTTTCAACACCTACACAGATTGATCTGCATTATCCTTTTACTTCACAAACGCAAAGGAACAGCTACAATTTATTTACAAAGTGAACTGTCAGCACATTTGACAGCTACGCAAGAAACACATCCAGAAAAAAAAAAATTATAATTCAGTAGTCCCCTAATTTACATCCTGACTCTCACAACTGTATCCTTATCTCACAGTACAACGGAAACAACACTTAATTTTTATTAAAGACTATTTTGCTGACCCACTGCTTCAGGAAATGGCACACCAGGTTGGTTCTTCTGAGGTTAAACCGCACCAGTAGATAAAAACTGCAGGACAACACCTCTTCTTGAACAGACATGATGCCCCCAATGACCTTGCCAGCATTTTCTTGCCTCAAATTGATACCTCAGTGAGAGCCAGAATCTGGGAGCTCTTTTTTCTTTCACAGGTGGTTTTATCAAGCTCAGGGTGCAGCGAGGGGACATGGAACTGGATTTTTTGGCCATCTTCAGCCTCAAGCTGGCAAAAGTGATGATTTTATTGTCAGTGCAGTTCACCTCGACTAGACATTTCTAAGGGTGTCACTATATGGTAATGAAGAAACAACCCTGGTGAAGGCTCAGTTCATTGGGAAACACCTTCTGCAAAAGTGACAAATCAGTTCATTTCATTTGTGTCAGAGCAAGAGGGCAGAGAGACACTTGGATGGCAGACATCACACAACGTCAGCCACTTCATGTCATTTTAAAATGGGAAAGAAAATCCAATACCACTCTCTGTACTGGATGGGAACGATATCTTTTATCAACTTCAGAAACTTTTCTCACACTGAATCTGGCTTTGGAAACATTTTAAAGAACTAGTAAAATCATATCCAAAGAAGTTAAATTAACTGCTGTTTGCTATATGGAGTATTACTCAATTCTCCTCTCACCAGTAGAAAACGTGAACATAAGGAAGAGATTTGCAAGGCAGGGAATATTCATATGAAACCCAGAAGTGAAAACTCCTTTCCTTGTATTTTTTTTCCTCTTTCTGAGTGACACATTGTATCAGAAAAGCAGATTTTAGGCTGTATTTCAAGACTATAAAACAGAGGATTTGTAAAGAAATATGTTTTTACAGTATCTCTCACCTTACAGACCGTTTGCAGAACCAGCAATTTGAGAGATATTCCACATCTATAAAGTAACCATGTTATGGAGAACTTTTACAGATCTCCAGCTACTCAGTACAGCTGTACGTGTTACGTACCTTCAGACATTAAATTGTTTCAGAATGGCTTTCTCCTGGCATGCCAAATTTCCTCACATTCTTTATTGGTATCCAAAGACCATATGGGGATACTCCCCTTCCTAGCTCCAGAGTGTGGCAAGGTTTGAAATGTCTTTATGGCCAGGAGGTTTACAGCAGCACAATCCTTTATCACTGGTACGAAGAGGAGAAAACCCAACACCCTCAAAGTACCACTAAAAAGACCCCTGGTTGTTCCTGGCTGAAAATACCAACATTTATTTGTTTTCTTGCTTTAAACCCAGACTCCTGGTGCCCACTGAAGGTTCAGGCACCATGCAGCTCATGGAGAAGGAATCACAGGCCAGCTCTAAGTCCTTGTTAGCCTTTTTTTGTGCACGCCTGCTTTGATGAAGGTGGCAATGAAATCTCTAAAACAGGGGATTGGCTAAAGCTGTACATAAAAGAGTGCAACTCTTTAATGGTGGGCATCACAATAAAAAAATCATTTGAAGACAGAACCTTTTTGAGTATGATTCTCCTCCCATCCCATTTGAATCACATAAAGCAAAGAATTTTAACAGTGAAAGGTTGGGGGAGAAAGAGAAAAGGACAATAATTCACCAGCAATTTCTCATTCCACATGAAAAACAGGGACTAAAGTAAGTTTTGGATGCTGAAAACAAACTGTCACTTGAACAACTTTTCCGTGGAGTATGAATTTAGTGAGTTTGACTGTATTGCTGCCTTGGGCTGGGGAGTTTCCCAGTGGCTGCTGACTCTGTGGTGTGCCCCTGATCCCTGCCTGCCTCAGGCAGGGGCTCTGAGGATGCTCTGCCAAAGACAAGTCAGCAAAAATCACTTGCCATGGCCCCTCCCTCCTCACATCCTTTTCCTGGAGATATTTAAGGCAAAACCATCCAAAGCAAACAATCCAGCCTACTTTACACATTTTAAAGGAACAGAAAATGCTCAAGCCTAAAAACACATTGGTAGGATAATTTCTGATCAAATTTATTTTCCCTTTTACTCGGAGAGTTCCAACCCTGAAAATGACTGGGATTGCCCCATAACTAAGTTTTCAATGATTTAATGCTAAGCTAAAAGCTTGATTTCATGGCATATATGTTATAGAAGCAAACATGGTCTTCACAAAATAAGTGGGTTCAGTGTTTTGCAAGAAAGAACATTCTAGAAGGTAAAAACAGATCAACATACGAGGCAAATCAAATAAAATATTAAGGACAAGCAATACATTCATCAGCTTCCGCAAAAGCAAGTGTGAACAAGCAGTAATGCCTTGCCATGGATGTTGTTCATACTTTTCCTCATTAGGCAGAAGGTATTTTGAGGTAAAGAATTTGTTCCATGATCATTGCTTTCAATTATTTCACTGCTCAGGTGAAATCAGAAATTTGCCCCTTCCTCTCTCCACCTCCTCAAAATAAATACCACACTTGAAGCTTCTGAAAATTTCCGGCAGAATGACAGCTTTCACTTGTTAAATGCAAAAAAAAAATTGTTTCTGTCGCTAGGTAAGGGAAAAGACAGATCACACTGAATGTTCCCAGCTGGTGTTCCTTCAGGAATTGAATTACATAGATAAAATAGGAGTTTCATGACCAGACAAACACATGCAACCCCCTTCCCCCAGTAAAGTAGGCAGCTGATAAACTGGCTCAGTTCAGAAGCAAAGCCAGAAGTTTCTTTCAATCACGTGGCTGGGTGACGCAGCCTTAAATACATCAATATATTCCTCTTTTAGCTTATATTAGGCAGCCATACATTTAAATCAAGATATACATTAAAGTTTCAAAACTCTTGCTCATATTTAAACTGCATCCTCTTCTGCTCTAAAAAAAAATTAAAAAAAAAAATCCCTGAATCCTGCAAGAGAATGGGAAAGTTATGAACAAGGATGTTTCTCCTATAGGTTGGAAAAAGTAACTGGAAAATTTCAGCCATCACCACAGCAACTCTAACTATGGCTCTGTTCAGTTAACCAACAAAACCAGAAAATTTCATATTAGAAATCATGATCAAGCTAACATATGCAGAAAGCATCTCTAGACCTATATTTAAGAAAGACCTCTTGTTCCACTCTCCCTTTTTTTTTTTTTTTCTGGAAAGGATTTAAGCATATTATCCTGACTTACTTGAAAATATAGCTGCATGGGGGTTTTATTGCTAAAGAGAAGCAGAAAATTAGAAGTTTGTGCGCAATTCTAAACTCTTGTCAACAGAACAGCAAAATAGCTATTTGTGCCATTCAGTCTACGTAATTCCAAACCTAAAATGCTACCAGCACCTCATTTTTGTGCAGAGCTTCTCTATTCATTTCCATTTAAGAGTACATTCGATAGGGTTTACATATATCAAAAAGCACAGTGCACTTTAAACATCTTTGAAGACAGCCTGATATAACTGCCCATAAAACTCTATTTCGGCTAAGCCCAAATCACACTAAAAAAAAAAACCAACAGTGATAAAACTCGTAATAAAATTTAACTTACCAAGCTTTAAGGGAAAAAAAGTGCCAAATAGGTAAGATAAACATCTCACTAAAATGAAACATTAAAATGTATCTAAATTCAACAGCAGAATTTATTTGGAAACTATAATGACACAGAAAATAGTTTTTCTGTTCATGAGAAGAGAATTTAAAAAGCATTTCCCACAGCTCACTGCTTTTAGTTCTGGGTTGGGAGCCACACCACCTACGTGAAGAGTCCGAGCCACAAAGGAGCTCCAATGCTAACAGTCATCTTCCAAACCACGTAAATCATAAATATTGTACCAATTCTGCATCTGCAATGTAACATCACCACACTACTGTATCATAACAATTGCCAGTGGATGCATTAATGAAATTACCCTAAGCACAGGGTTCTGAAAGCTGATGTATTACATCCACGCAGCCACCCACAGCTCTGATTCAGACCAGCTAAATTCAGTCTGGGAATTATTTCCTGATGAAAATCAATATCTAACTTTTACTGAGATGAGTTGCACTCTTCCCCAGACTCTTCAAACAGATGAATAAGATACTTTTGCTTGTATTCATCCATCAAGACTCGTCTTCCTTAAAAGAATGCCAAAAGAACCCAAAACCAAAGTGACACAGCAAACCCCTGGGCTTCCCTTGCTAAACACCTCTGTGTAGATAAGTGTGCTGTATTTTCTGGCTATAATATGGAAGAATATCAGCATACTAAAATTAAAACCTTTTCAAAATTGGAATCTGACAAGATTTCCAAGTGTCACAATACTGCAGCACTTTAACAATTAGACCTTGAACTGCTAGTGAGGAGACAAGAAGACATGCATTTTATATTTCTCCTGTGATGAAAAAACAGTTACCATGAAGTGGAAATTGAAATGTTTTTCAGTGATTTAAAACCTAAGCTACAACCAGATACAGTTTTCGAGGTTGGTTGGTGGGTTTTTTTCCCAAATAATTTTTATGCTGACAGATTTTGCAGCTCAATACGTGACATCCATAGAGAAACAAACATCCAGCTTGGCAGATGACATGCATACAGACATCCACTGACTGGAAATGTATCTGGCTTTCCATTTGGTGCCCTCCACCAGTGTATCCAACCCCAAAATAAAATCTGAAAGCTGGTCATTTCATAACATTGCTATATGAGCTGTGTGGTAAAACTTACAAGTGTCTATTTGGAAACTATTTCCCATTCAGCCTTGCAAGTTAATTTAAAAAGCTCCAATTCGTGCTATATTCAATCTCTTTGACATATGATTTAGCAGACAAGCATGTCCAGATAAATATCATGGAAGTTAGACACAGTTACAGTAAGCAATAAATCAATAAACACAACTTCTACCTACAATTAGGTTTCTACTTAATATCTTAACTTGAATGCTATAAATGTTTCCTGTTTTGAATATATTGTGAATTACTGAATGCTGGATTAAAAAAAAAAAAATCTAAAAAAAAGCATTTTTCCAAAAAGGGAGGAAATGCTTTCTATCTAAAGAAAAACAGTTGTTAAAATGTGTAAGAGTTACTCACCAGTCTGCAGAGGAATTAATTCTTTAGCACAAGCATGACACACATACAACAAAAACCACGCAAGGCTGAGAAGTACGACCCTTTTCCCTTGGAAGCTGCTCCCCAGTGAGTTCTGCACAAGCCTGACCCAGAGGAAAAGCAACTTAGCTGTCAGGATTGCTGCTCCCTGAGAAAGCTGATACCAGAGTGATGTCACATACTCCTGAAATGCTGCTGCAGCTCCAAACTATTGACTCTCTCCCACCAATAAAACCACGTCCTCCAGATGATGGAAAACAAAATGTTTAACAACAGGAGTAAGTTTCAACAGGAGCTAACAGTACAGATTTTTAACAGCATATCACGAGGGTAGGCAAAATATGACAGTCAGAAAAAAGTGAAAAAAAAAAACCAACAACAAAAAAAGCTCCAGATGTTCTCTAAACACATCCTCCTAACTACCTCCAACCTGAAAAGTTTTTATTTCTGGCAGCAATATTCAGAAAACACTTCATGAGTGAAGGAGAAGAGCAAAGACTGGCACCACGGCACTAGGCATCTCTCTACAGAGCTCCAAGCTAACTCAGCTGAGAAGTTTTCTTGACCTCTTTCTGCCCCACAACCCTCTCCTCTCATCCTACATGCCTTGTCCTAGGAGCAGGGAGCACCTGGAAGCCCAATCCTCACAAAGTCCTAGCCCAATTCCCTTGGGAAACAAAGGGCTAGGAAAGCGGATGAAAAGAAAAAAATAGTAACGAGCAAAATCATAATCCTTGTGTGCTAAAATCAGGGAGTTTTAGTACTGAAATGATGCATCCAAACTAACAGTGAAGTTATAAACACTGTGAAGAACACAAGAGAAAGGAAAGGAATGATCACAGCAGGCACTGCAGGAAATTTCTATACAGGAAAGAAAACCCAGGGACTAACGTTCCATTTGAAAAATATAAAGCAAAAAGGAGATGAAGAACATGAATAAATTATGTGGAAAAAAAGTAGAGTTGCAGTACGCAGGGATGGCTGGGGTCTTCTACAAATCCCAAAATTTAGACTAGAGCACAGAGATCTTTCATATTAAAACCCTGAACATTAAAGATTATCTTCACGAATATTTTCAAATTAACGTCACACACATCTTTAAGTATGACAGCCCACAGATTTCCAACAGTCCTGAGCCAACACCATCCTAATTTAGGGCTGGTTAGAACCAACAGGGGCACTGTGTGGGCAAGTACCACCTTCAGACTGAGGGCAGTTGCAAGCCTTTTGGTACAGAGGAGGCCTGAATTTTTGTACATTTATTAGTGAAGTTATTTGTGACCTACAAAGAGAATAATCTCGCAGAAAAAGGATCCAAATTCACAAGATAAATCACTACTTTAAAAAAAAAAATGATCCCACAAGTGTAAGATGAGAAAGTCTAAGGAATGCATAAAGTAACAAACTGGAAGGAACACACTGGCCTTCAAAGTAAAGAAATGGCAACTCAAAATAACAAAACCATTCTTCTCAAGGGAAAGAATAAGGACTGGGAAAACACCCCCAAACTGGCATGCAGTCAAAAAGAGGATTAAGATGGGAGCTAGTCAAGATGGGACTCAAAACCTGAGTGATATTCTTGCTCAGTTTTCAGTGTGAACAGCATCAAAAACAGGAGTGGGGAGGCAGAACGAACTACAAATAAATGAACAGGAACAAGTTGCCATCGGGGCTGGGAAGAAACTGGTTAAAGAGAAGCAGCCAAAGCAAATCCAGAACTTAACTACTGCCAGAATCCAAGGCTGTTCAGAGGCTGCTCTTGTTAATGGGTGAGATCAAACTTTTTTGTGTCAGAAGTAGGTTGGCTTCAAAAATCCACGAGTGCTCACCCTTAAGGCAAGTGACCTATTTTGAAACTATCTCACCTGTCACACTTTGAATAGCAAAAATCTGGAGTGCAAAACCTGTGAAATGCTGTTTCCAGAAAAGTATGGAATATGAGACTTGAGCTGATATTAACAATGCAGACTGAAGCTGGAAAATTGAAGAGTTTTGCCATCAGTCATGTGTTAAGTGGTCAACATTAGAGACTGTGCCTCCTTTTCTCACTTGTACATTTAATTTACAAAACTGATCCACTGCTTGAAATTAAGTTAGCAATTCTTTCCTCCTTTTTCTGATAGCATACAGTAAGTTTTATAGGAGTAATTAATCTCCTGTTAGTTCCATGGCATTAAAGCCTCTCTTTTGTAAGAGCTGTGCTGTTTCCAGAAGAATCTAAATTTCATTAATAGCCTCCAGCCCTGAGTTCAACGTTGAGATTTGATAAAACACTAGCACATGATGTTGAAAGACAAAGACCAAAACAGCTGGGAGAGAGAAGAATTACCACTTTGGCTTACCAGAATGTAAGGGCTGATTTTGCATGAGAGAAAAACTTAATATTCAGTAACACCAACTTTCTGCTATTTCCCAGTTTTCCATTTCATTAAAAAAAAAAATTGTTATTGCATAGGAAAAACCTCACCATTTCTGAAGGCCTGCAAACTGAGATTGCACTCAGTGCTGAAGCACCATGATTTTAAACAAACAGTTTAACTTCATAAAAATAGCTTCATATAATAGCTAAGACCCACGTGAAAGTCCAAACCAGAGCAGGACAACAGGACACAATTTGTCACTGCTGAACATACTATCCTAAAGAGTTATGGACTGTTCCACTTAATTTGCTATTTTCAAAGAGAAAAATTTAGGTTTTTTTCAGCCAAACCAACACAAAGATAAAACAACATAACTGGGCCATAGGAGTAGGGAAAAATAAAATTGCTCTGGGCATATATGTACAGATGACCACATGGCAATCTTACCCATATTTTCCACAGAATTTAGAGGTTTATGTTCACATTATTACTAAGGTCTTTAGACATCTGGTTTAGAGAATGTGCTTCTGATTAGTTCACCAGGCTGCCTTATGGACAGTCAGTTTAAGTGCTATAATATGAAAAAACCTTAAGTCAAAAAGATTTCACGTAGGAACAAGACTCAGATGAACGAGACTCGTGGTGCTCATCAAGGCCATGCTCAGAGATAAATCCAATACCAGATCAGGTTGCAAAGGCCCTTGTCCTGTTGAGTTTCAAAAATCTTCAAGGATAATTCCGTAGTCCCTTGCGCACAACGATCCCTCCTCCCAAGAGTGCTGTCATCCAGGGACGTGCTGAGGGTGCATTCTGCTTGGCTTGCTGATCACTGTTAGAATAGTTTCACCCCAATATCAACTCCAAGAAAGACTCCTTGTAAACAGCCATTGATTTAAAACTCCAAACTGTTCATTGCAACTCCTTATGGTGCAATCAATTTTTCACCATTCACCCAATCCATACCCCACACTTACATACAAAGATACTACATGAAAATACATCAAAAGCCTCGCTAAAGGTAAGTGGTTTCCACTGGTTTTCCCCTCAGTTGCAGAGGCAATCCATGTAGGAGATGGCCAGGTTGGTCTGGCAAGATTTTTCCTTGATACACCCATGCTGGCCATTTCCAGCTGCCTTCCAGTCCTTCACATGCCTAGAAATAGTTTCCATGAGAATTCACTCTTTAATATTCTCAGGGAAAGAGGTGAAGCTGGTCCATGTTTAGTTCCCTGGATTCTCTTGCTTGTCTTTTTTTTTCTGAACACAGTAATATTTGCCTTTTTCCAGTCATCAGGGTTATCCATGTAGATAAAAAACACTCTCATGGTGACCCCTGTCAGCTCACTCAGCACCCTCAGCTGTTTATGTTTCTAGAATAAGAATCCATGGCTGTTACAAACACCAGTCAGAAAATAATTTATAAGTCATATTAAAAAAAAAAAAAAAGCAACGCAGGAGGGTAAGGGCCTTAAGGCAGCTTGTATCTGTCAAAACAAAAAGGAAGAGGTGGAACAACAAATGACCCCATAGGAGACACACCACTGCTCCTGGTTGCCAGCTAACCCAGGTTGTTGCTATGCTCCAGGACCTACTGGGAGTCACCATCTGATATTTCTGCTGTATCCACAAACCTGCTGTAAATCTATGACTGAAAGCACTGAAGTGTTACCCCGGCATTTCTTTCAGCTTGCTCCGCTTTAGTTTACACACCATGAGCAAAAACGTTAATGAATTTTGAAGCAGGAATTCTGACTGCTTGCTGCTGTCAGAATGGACAGAACAAGTTTTCCCAAAAAGAAAGCCCAGCCTTGGCTCGCAACTGGAATGTCTTGTTCTTGTCCCAAACATCAAACAAGTTAAAGACACGTTCATGCTGCATGCAGCATGAACATTACCAGTCCAGCAACCTCAGCAGGGAAGGCAAGGCCTCAGCATCCCATGGGACACTTTTTCCCCATTACAGTCACATACAAAGACACTGACAGAGAACCTTAAACAAGCTTCAGAACAAACAGACAGCATTTAGAGTTGCTAGTCTTTCGAGAATAACGTGCTTATAGTTTATGCACAGCCTTTGATTCTAGGCATTTAAAGGAAACAAAGTTAATGTTTCCTCCTTTCCAACACTTTTAGAGGAAGGGAAGAGAATATTTAGATTTACTGCTGAAAGAGCAGGATTAAAGCAAATGTCTGGTTAAAGAATATATTAACAAAAAAAAAAAATTAATACATTGCTCAGCTACAGCATCCTCTGGTAAAGCAAACTGCACCCCAATGCAAGTGATGCAGTCACACTCCACTCCAGTGCTGAGAGGGAGCTCACTTATTAAGCACAGCTGCAACAAAATGTTTCAGGCAGTTTTATCACACTACTGAAGCCAAAGCCAGTCAGAACCTACTCTTCACACTAATAACAATCATAGAATGGTTTGGGTTGGAAGGGACTTTAAAGATATCTTGTTCCACCCCTGACATGGGCAGGAATGCCATTCACCAGGCCAGATTGCTCACAGCCCCATCCAACCTGGCCTTGGGCACTTCCAGGGATGGGGCAGCCACAGCTTCTCTGGGAAACCTGTGCCAGGGCCTCCCCACAGTGCAGGATTTCTCCCTAACATGTAATCTAAACCTGCCCCTTTCAGTTTAAAACCATTGCCCCTTGTCCTGTCACTACCTGCCTGTATAAAAAGTCCCTCTCACTCCTTTTTATAAGCCCCCTTAGTTTGTTCTTCCCTTGCTTTTCTAAAACACACTTCATGTTTAATCCAGAATGCAACTCTTCAGAAAAGAGCAATCACAAAACCTGATTATCTAGGAATTTTATTCACTGTAAAACAGATTTTCAAGCATGTGCCAGACACGAAGGACCCACAGTCTCCCACAACTCAGCACTAAGGCCTGAATCTTCTGAGGTGGAAGACAGACACTTATTCCACTCCCTGAAGCCTGTGACAGTCTTCTGCTCCCCCCAGTGGCAAAACCCCAAATATAACCCACAAAGAGGCCACTGAAGCAGCATCACTTGCTCATACAGCGCTGTTCTTGGCGGTTCTTCAACCCCCAAATTTCCAGTATGGAAAGGATTTTTGTTTCACAAAAAAAATGAACTGTCTAGATCAACTTTTATCTTGATTTGTGCAAAAGAAGTTTCAGGAATTGATAAATATGAAGTAGTTGATAATGGAAACATTTAAAACTAATCTATAATCCTACAGCTGACAGTTGTTTTCTTGGGTTATGACAAAGGAAAAACATTCCTTTTAATTCCTTTAAAGGTACAACATTCTTTTTAAAAAAAAAGTCACAGAAAGCTGCAGCCACAGACATCACTTGCCTATTCTTATCAGCCTTCTGATGTTTTCCTTCTCTTAAGCTTCAAAAAGTTTTTTAAAAAGTGAGCATAGTAAGAATACTATTTCCTGAAAGGTGAAACAAGTAAGTATTTAGAAAACATTTCTGACATTTAATGTACTTTGAGGATATGTCTTAGATACAATAAACACCTATGGAAGCAGCAGTCTTCTGTATTCAAAGGCTGACTGTATTCAAAGACTGACTGAAATGCTATTTCAAATAGTTTTTGGCTTGTATTAGTGGCATCTAATATGTGATTACTTAACAGCTATCTTCAGTAAAGAATGATAAGAAAAGAACCCCAGGGCTCTTTTATTTCATGCACAGAATGAGGTGAGATACTGAACCCACATTTGAAGGTCCAAAACATTAACACAAGACTTTAAACATCGTATTTAAGAAAAGCAATTACCAAACCTCACTGGTCCCAACTGAACTAACTGCACACAAGTACAACTTAATAAAGTTAAAACTTAGTTCTTAAATTTACCTGAGGATTTACGCAATCCAAAAACTTTCCAGTATAGGTGTTGAAGATCACCTATATGCTGCACTGCTGCACATTTAAATACATTTAAATGTGCAATGCTTACCCAAACTCAAAGCTATCTAATAGGTTAGAGTAGCCCCAAATGATATTGCAATAAGTATGGTTTAAACTGCACCTAAAGAACCTCTACACTGGAGTTCTTCCTCTTATTTACAAGGATTGCTGTACTTCTAAAACAGAGAAATAACAACCTTCAGTATTTTTGCATACTTCAAATTTCTTAAGTGCTTTTAAGTCCAAGTGGTTTTAGGCCAGCCTTCGCATCCCTCATTTATTCTGAGGAACAAAACACTGAACTCTCACTGTCAGTGAGAAATAAAAGTTGTCCACATGGAGTAATCACGTCAAATGTTGATATTAGCATTGCTACAAGCTGCACTGAGGTCAGCAAGGCAAGGTTTACACAAGGATCTTTCGTTATGTCCACAAACAACACTGGAAAGGAGGGACAAGACCACGAGGAGTGAGCCAGTGCTCAAAGCTGAAGTAAAGCAGCTGAAGTAAAGGCTCACTGAGTCGGGAAAGCTGAAAACCACCATGCTGAGTTCAAATTAGGTGTGTTCATCACAGAGAAGAAAAGGAGTTTTAGAGTCCAGGAAAGAGGAGCAGGATTTATTCATTTTACATTATTCTGCCTTTTTTTCTCTCCCTAAAGAGGAACCTGGGGCTGGCTGAAGTGGTCCAGAGAATTATGTGGATTAAAATCACTGAGTTCATGAGTTTTAAGACCTAACAGATTTCTGAATTTCCTTTCCATGCTTGTCTTTCAAACGCATTTTGCAGACTTTCCTTGAGGATTAAGATGACAGTGTGAGAAGTAGCTTTGCAAGAATTTTCTCCTGCTCTCTTTGTATGGTTTTGCAAGTGTTCAATACCAGTGCATAGTAGTGATGTAGCTTCACTGGCATGGCTTCTCTAAGTACATTCCACTGAGGTTAGGCCAGTTACTTTGGTATCTCCGAAATAATCAGGATATCAAATATTCACTACTCAAGACTGAGAAGACGCGTTTTCCCCAATAATTATAGCAAGGTTCACATTACAAGCAGTTCAGCTCTCTGCAGAAGGAATTCTGATGATGCACATCTATTGCATACTGCCTTGCCAGAAAACATGAATGTAATGTTTTGACAGAAACAGAATTACTGGTAACCACCTCCAGTGTCCTAAAGGATTTGAGACACTCTGAAATAACATCTAGTTAGAAGCTATAAGCGCCCTTATTTTACATATTTGGGTATTTGTTGCTAACAAAGATGACATGCCGGAGTTATTTATCAATAACTTTAAACCTGTAAATTGTGTTTTCTGCCTCTAGAGCAAGGACTGTGATGTCAACAGAATCAGCAAAGGAAACTACTGTCCTTGACTCATTTATTTTCTAGATAAAAGAGCAGCGGGGTCTTACTGATTATTACTCCTTTTTACTGTAATTCTTCAATTAAGAAGAATTATTCTATATTCATTCAGTATGAGAAAGCTGTAGGGGAGTGCAAGTATATTCACCAGCCACAGTTGTCTACATTTTTATCAGTAAGAAAGCTACTGGTGTGTGCAAGAGGTCCCACAAAAAAACTGTACACTGTTTCCAGACACGGAAATGCTTTTCAGCAAAAACACGGTCCAAAATTGTAAACTTTTCCTCCGTGCCACAGGAATATCAGAGCTTTGCAGCTGGAAACATTTTAAAACTCTTAAGAATATTTTTGTACTAATGTCCTTCAAGGAAATTACTCTTCCATTTTCATTTAATCTTTTAAATAAAACTCTGGAGGTAACAAGAGACAAAAAATTCAGTCTGGGAAGCCCAAGAGCTTTCTGGACCAGAAAGTCTGGAAGTGTTAGAGAAACTCCAACACGGTTGTGGAAAGCACTGGCTGGACTTACACAGGTATGAACACATCCCATGCACTCACACAGCAGTGACTGACATTTCTGAGCTTCTGTCCTCTCGAATGCTGTTATCACTCTTCCACATAGTTCTCTGACTCTGTTGCAGCTTTCCATAGGTGCAGTACAAGTTTTCAGAATTTTTTACATGAAAATGGCGAAGGGGACTGCAGTAAGCATCTCTCACTGCAACCCAGCTGTCAGAAAATGGCACACTGATGCTCTAACAGACATGTCACTATAATATAAAATGAAGACATTAAGTCTAATTTTGGTGAAGTCCCAAACTGATTAATATATTTAACAGTCCCATTTAAACAAAATTTAAAATGTTCTTACTTGATTTCAACATATACAAGGTAGTGCAATAAAAAACTGCATCCAGTGGGCGAAATTATTAATCTGAATCTATCCCATGAATGAGAATCTTTACAGGACACAGGAAGGCAGGAATACCACAGTGCTCAGGGCCCAGAGCAGATGAATTAAGGACCTTAAATTCACCATGGCACTGCCAGGGTGAGATACCAGAACAGACTGGACTTTGAGTCCCCTGGAATTTCTAAATGGGATAATGGAAGCTAAGATATTAAAACCAGTCCAGCCTCATGAGCAAAAACTTCCCCTGGGGCTATTTGGCTTTTCTTCCTGTGGGGCCAGGTGCAGCTCTGCCCTGACATGCATTTCAGGGCCTGAGGTATTTGACTGACACTCATTCAGGGATCACATCACCAAGCTAATTGCATCAGGGATGTGCCCTTTGGCTTCACTTTCTGCTCCACCAGACTTTCTCCACGATCCTGGTTAAGTAAAACCTCTGTTTCCATTTCCAATTTGCGCTATCATGATACGAGATACTCCCCATCACCAAAGCAACCAAACACAACAGTGAGACACTAATGCTGTAGTGGAAGGTTGTGGGGAACGTTCCGAACCTATTCCGATCGTTTCAGCGGTTAGAAATTGAATTCATCTGCCCCTGCAGGAAGCACATCACAGCCAGACCCACACTGGAGCTGGAGACACCCTCAGAGGCAGCACTGAACTACTTATTTTGACAGGCTCAGTGTGAGGGCTACCAAGGATATCTGTCTTGTCTTTGCTCGTGGAGAACACAAACGCACTGGGCAGTGTGGGCTGGAACAGATGGCATTACCAAAACTGGCGTGGTTTAAGTCATGCCTTTCCTTCTCTGCTATGACAACCTTGATGTCTCAAGCTATTTTCTCCGGGAGGGGGAAAAAAAAAAATAAAAAAAAAATTTCATCCTATTTGTCAGAGCAGCAAAAAAGGAAGAAGTCTAATTTAACTTAGATTTCCCAGGTAAGATACAAAGTCTTCTATCAGACAAACTTCTACTGAGTAAAATTAACAATTGCATTGATCTCCTGCATTTTAATGACAGTTCTGAAAGCCTTTTTGTATTTCTTGTTTCCCAGTACATTTTCCCTCTCAAAAACCTCCATCATGCACTGAACACATCTTGTCAAGAAGAACTATCAATTTAAAATAATGCAATACAACCTTTTTTTTTGTTTTTAACTTAATCATGGATCACACTTATACGGACCTCTGTAAAAAGACTGTAACAAATACTGTTCCATGAAAACTTTGAAGGTACTTCCTCTAAAGATATCGCTCAATTTTATCACCTAAAAACATGCTTTCACTGATTAAAAAGTCTTTATTTAGTTGCCCACATGCTGATCTTCATGTAAATGACAGGTTATCTGCCAACGTGGCTATGCTGTGATAGCTATGTAATTCCCTGGAAAAAACCCCTCACATTATTTTATATACATATCATAGCAAAAGAAAAAGGACTATCTGAAATATAAAGACAGACAGACAAATTTGGGAATAAACTTGAAAGACTGAAAATATTGAAATGATGATTAAGTTAATAATTTCTATATAAACGGCAAATATAGAACATGAACCCTTTTGGTGTTTGAGGGTTTTGGGCAAGGTGTGAATTGCACACAAATCCCTTTAAATGGCTTGAAGTACATAATAATTAACTTTATTTCCCCTCCTCAATGGTTGTGCTTTGGAAGAGAATCAAGTTTTTATTTGCTTAGGAAAAAGTAAGTCGCTGTATGGCACATAATTCCATTAAATTCAGATTAGTTTAAAGAAAGCACAAAGCAATTCCAGTTTTCTTAAAGCCATTGAGATGTTTAAATACTAAATTACTGCCTCCCCACCACAGCACTGAAATGTGCTATCCTAAGAACATTTTAAATGCTGATGCACTCTGGAGCACAGTCTTCCATATTCTCTAAAAAATATGGATGCATGTATAAACATAGGGAATGTGATGTACTGAAAACACATTGAAAAATGTGTTCCATGTGTTCCAATGGAACTCACGTTCCATTTTGAGAAACACTCCTGTACTTTTCATTCCCTTCTCATTCTTCCCCTTTTCCCTCTGCTTTCTTGGAGGGGATGCAAATTCTGATTTACAAAAGCAAATGTTTTACTCTTGGTCATCTTTTAGGAAATTTAAAGTTCCAAACAATCACTTTATACAAAATCACTTGCTAAATTTTTATTGACAGACATTCCCAATAAATACCTATTCATTACTGAATTGCAAAGATCTAGTGTATTCATGGCAAAAATCTGTCAAAATTCACTGGATGTACCTAATACCCATTTTAAACCTCAATGTACTGAAAAAGCAGACAATTCTCAGCCCAAACAGCAAGGACTTGGCCAACTCCTTATTATTTCCACTCTCTTGGTACCAAAAAAAGCTGAAGTTTTTTTAAAAATAAAACAATTCTGAATATTTTAGGCTTTCACCTTAACAAACCCATTTCTCAACTTATACTAGATACATATAGAAAGTACTAATAATGCCTCCTTTATTTTTCCATAAAATCTCGGACTCAATGCTGGCAATACATTCAATTATTTTAAATGAGTACAGGTACAGATTTTCTTTTTCACTTGGAAAAGTAAATTTAGCTCATGCTTGTGAAACATAGCTCCACTCCTTCCTCCACTCTATAAAAAAAAGGCAACTAATAAATGGCAGTATCAGAACGTAGCAAACTGTCTAAAATGGGTCAAAATCTGATGCAGAATGCTGACAAGGTTTTTAGACATAACCTTCAGCCTAAAATTGTCCCAGGCTCTCCATCTGGCACAGCAAGTGAGTATGTGCAATTGTCAGCAGTAGTAAAATCTTTCATTTAGAACACAATGTGAATGGGAAAAGACTGAGCCTTCACTGTCCAAAAGATTTTAATAATTCAAAAAACAGTTGGCAAGCAGTTTAAGTGATCCATAGACAAGAGGTTCCCCTTCATCCTGCATCCTTAACTTCCACATCCTTCTCTGATTTCTTTTTTTATCCTGTACAAACATTTATATTTAAGAAAACTCAAGCACAAGGTTTATTTAAACATTATTTCAGCAGTGGTGGTGCTTCCTCAAAATGACTAAAACCACTACCACACTCTCACTGCTCTCCTAGTGAAAAAGTGCCACACAAGTCAGTAACTTTTCCTCCATGTGAAAAAGAAAACTAATTTTTTCATCCTCTTCAAAAAAATAACTCAAGTTGAATTACATGCTGGATATTTCCAGTCACATCAGTGAGCTGCTCAAAGATCCTTCCAGAGACCTCCAGTTTCTAAAAATGAGAAAGTCTACAGAGAGTTAAAAGAACGGAAACCTTTCACTCTGCTATTTTATTGTGAGTTACAATATATTGATCCACAATGAAATATAAAAAAATCCTACGGCTGGCTGGCATGGCTAAAATGACTGAATCGTAACGTTCCTTAAAATGGGAAAGCATTGTTTTATTCAATTTCAGTTCTCAGGTCAGTGTGATTTAAATGAATTTTGAATAAGCTTGCACAGCCAACAGCCCTTGCACACGTTCACCCTCCCTTCTCTGCATGTTCTCTGTATGTGTGTATGTATACATATATTTATACACATATATATATGCACACACACATCTAGAAATATAAAGAAATCACCAAAACTAGCACAGAGTAAAACTGCAGCAAAACAAAAGGTAATATATGGTTGCCAGGTTCTCTGAAATCTCAAAATAACCTATTTATGCACAATCACCATTAAGATCATACACAAGGCATTTTTTTTTCTACATGCTACCCATGATCAAAAGTGGACTTACGTGTTAAATAAAATGGCTCAAGACAAGAGTAACACTGCAGAGGAGACAGGATCTTACCTACAGAATTTCAGTGGACTTTTGTAACTATAATGTAAGAATTTTGCTTTTTGGAAAACTAAGCAGAGTCAGCACTTACTTCAAAGGAAAGAATAAACATTATTCTGAAGAGCAAAATAGGCAGGATCAAGGTTATAAAAATAACTTGACGTGTTGAACACTTGCAAATTTCTGCCTTCCTTGAGACTAAAAACTGTTCCTTTGTAACACCTGTGAAATATAACTTTTTATACTTTCAATTTTAGTTACTTCCAAGGGACATCTCAGTAGAATCATACTAAGAGCAAACTTATTCAGCAATCCAAATCAGAAACCTCATGTTTGCATGCTCAGTAATCAAGGAATTTATCCCTGAGCCTTTTTGTACGTTTCCCTCTTACAACTGTTCCTCTTACACTTTCATTCCCACTGCCTGCTCTGCAGTCACTAATGCAAAGCCTTTCCCTTTCTCATCTCTTCATCACCTTCCTAAGAGGTCTTAAGCTCTCTAGATTTGCTGTTTACCCAGAAACTGTCCTATGGCAAATCTTACAGCACCTTCAGAGCATTTTCCAGATCTCTGTGAGACACAGCTCATAGCACCTGAAGGCACCACCACCATCCTGAAGCAAAAACTCAGTTTTCATTAGAAACAATCTGCTTTGAAGGTAAGTCAGTACAGGGATTTATTCAGCAAAACACAGGTCTGCAGTTAGCCCTGGCTGCCTCTCTTTCATCATTTGTCAGAGCAGCAATCTAGAGCCCCGTTCTGGCAGCCAAAGGGCAGCTTTGCTGATGGGTTATGACAGCCCTTTGCCACCACAAGGCCGCAATTAAACGCATTATCCTCGGGCTTTAACAAAATCCTGAACTACTGCACCCCTTTAGATCATTTTCCCCGGGAACCCTGCATTAGGGGGTCAAGCAAACTCATGTTCAGGTAGCCAAGAGTCACCACTCTTCATCCCATCCCTCTTCCAACCAGGAGTGTCACACTGATGATGAAGCTTAGGGGTTTATTGATTCTGCTCCTATAAATCAGGTCAGCTGGAATCATAACGGGGGTTGTGTTTGGCAAGGAGCTCTTCTGCCAGACTCAGCAAATTCACTGACAAGCAGCTTTTCCCATTGTAATTCCCATCTTTTATCCAGAGGACTACAGGACACATGCACAATCGCAACAGGACAGAGATTATCCACTAGTAAAAACAAACTACCCTCCCAACCCCAAAATAAATGTGAATGCATTATAATTAAGAGCTCCAATATTAATCCAGTGATGCACTCTCCTGTGCCACACTGAAACTTTAAAACACACATGAAGTCAATCAGGAAACAACTTTTTCTGCAGGGGTGGAAGTGGGTGGTGTCAGAGTTTGCCAATTCACTCACTGCCTTTTACAACCCCAGTTTAGAGATCTTAAAAATATGTTGTCAACTGGTTTTTTGCTACAAGTTAAATGCCTTGCATTAAAGAATTTAAAAGTCATATTTTGCAGATGCTCCTGGAAGAAAACAAGGTTTTAAATCAAGTGCAAGGACTAAGCCTTGAACCATAAATCCTGCCTACCCACAGTTAATTAGAAGTTAAATAAACGTTAAGCTGTATCAAGTATTCACCTTAGTCACTACAAAGACTATAAATTTGCTCAGGTATTCCTACTATATCCTAACAAAGTGCAAAATCTCAATCACAACAAAGAACTAGGAGATAGCTTTTTCTATTCCTTAGCTGGTTAAAGAAAGAAATACATGCATATCAGCAAAACTAACATGACAACAGCTAACTTACCCTGTTTAGCAATTTGTCTGGGAACCAAGTACTGTAAATATCCTTCAGCATTGTTTTACATAAAATTCTCTTGTGCAAGACTACTCAAACTCCCTCTAAAATACAAGATACACAAAATAATCCAGGTTTTGAACCAAAATTGGTTTAAAAGAACATAATGAAAAATGACTGAGAAGAAGGCTGAAGAACTGTTGCTATATTTAGCATAGTCAGCTAATTTGAAGAAAAGATATAGACCCATTTTTCTGCACAGCCCAGCATTCCTGTTAGAAAAGCAATTCCTCTCCAGTAAAGATATTAATACATACGTACCAGAATGATTTTACTGAAGCGAAGGACAGCAGAGACATTTCAAACAGACACCATTATGAGAGAAGAGACACAAGTGTGAAGCTGAGTTTTATCTGAGCTATCTAAAAGCACTAGAACAAGAAAGGCATGAATATCAACTCACCAAAAACAGTGGTGATCTAACAGCAAGGCTTGCCTCACATCTCCAGTTCCCAGTTCCAAGAAGAATCACCTGTGCACTGATGGAGAGCTGACAAAAGGGCATGCTGTGCTCTCCTCCACTCCCCCTGAGTGACAGCTCCACTAACAGGGAACCCAGGCGCACACTGCAAAAATCTCCAAGAGGGGGGACCTGAGAGAGCATGCTCAGTGGCTAATTTAAAATGGCCTGATGCTTCATCTCAGCAGGAGATGGCCTACTTCCAAACAATTTCAGAACTTTAAGTCAAATCTAAAAATCATTAATTGGAATACGCAAAAACTCAGCCACCAAGCAGCACTGATTTTTCTTTTTTCTTTTTTTTTTTTTTTTAATCTGAGCTGATGCACAGATAATTATTTGCACTACTTCCCTGCAGGGCATCCTGAGGCTTAAACACTATCATCATGTGCTTCACTGTAATTACATGATGCCACTGTAATAGATTGAAAACCCTTCCAGGGTAGCATATGATTTGAACACTCAGCAGCACAATTCATAAATCAGACAAGGACAACAAATCTGCTGAATATTCTCCATATTGATTTAAGAATTAGCTCACCTGGTGATTTCTTTGCAGGTTTTTTTTTGTGGTTTGTTTTTTTTTTTTTTTTTTCCCTCCAGGGCCTGGGAAGCAAGAAGGAAGGCTTGAGAACTGGCTAACAAGTAATGGCTTGAGAACTGCCTAGCAAGTGATTTATGTTCCAGAGCCATTTCCCTCCACTTAAAGTCTCTTTATACATAAAGAAGCCATTTAGCTTCTTAATGAAACAATTTATTTGGATATCAAAAGCCAGGTTATTCACATGCAAAAATCCTGTGTCAAAGAAGCAGATATTCAAACGTTCTCCCCTCAGGAGATTCACATCTTTTAATACACCCACAGACAGATACAAGGAGTACAGAAGTCTTCCATGTTTTGGTTTTCTCTGTCTCACAGGCCTCTTTCCATATTTATTGTATATTCATTTTTTTCAAATGAATACACTAAGTCTTTCCCCTCTTGTGAGAAGACAAAAGCTGCACCTCAGGCACTTCTGGTTTTCTAAAATGCTTTTCCTGCTTATCATTCAAGCTGCAAGCACAGCCAGGCAGGCTACTTTATAAATGCTGTATTTTAAAGGATGTTATATAAAAAAGCAGCACAGCCCACACCTCCTGGTCTGTACCACACCTGGGCATAAGAAAATGACTTGGAATAAACTCCACTCTCCTCTGCTATCAAATCCTCTGCTTTCAATATGGTGGAGATTAGTTAACACAATGTTTGGTAGAGAAGCAAGACGTTATTCTTAAGCTTCACTAAAGTCTACAAGTAAAAGTGAAGTTTTCCTACCTATGCAAAAATGTTCATATTTACTACGAGAATCATCAACTTTAGACATAAAGTTCTGAAGTCCAAGGCCTACACACTGCACTCCTACACTTTCAAAATCCTCTTTACCAGGGCAATTATTTTAACACTCATCCTTTGCCTTTGAACTCACACAAAGTTATAGGAAGTGCTTTCACTCCAGCAATTCTTTCCAAGCATAAACCCAGAAGTCAGGATGCACAACAGAGCTATGGCACAGCTGAGCCTGATCTCATGAACAAACTGAAACATCCCATTTCATATTCCAGAGATAATAAAAAGTAGTTTATTTGTAATCACGTAACACTACCTGCATTCATTTGATTTTCAATCACATAATACCTTGGTAGTTAGTTCTCTTACACCACATACAAAAACAACCCTTGCTGCAAGACCTGTCCACGTTGCAAAATTCAGATGAATTCTGCAGTCTTCCATCAGGTGATGGAAAATCATCTTAGTAAGAATTTCATTATCTCTTTGCCAGCTAGTGAACACTTTAAAGAAACAAGTACTAAATCATATTTCACATTTTTTTCTAAGCTTATCTTCTTTCATCACCTAACTTTTCATTACGTACATTTAATTACGCTCAATACATTTGCTTTTATTGCTCTCTGAACTTCCAAATAGATCCAGACTGGTAAATTACAATGTGTTTTTAAAATGCAAGATGTCATTAATATAAGAGTTCCCTCCTTAGAGAAATGTTTTCATCCAGGCAAGTGCGCTCTAGCTTCATTCCAAAAACAAAGTAAGTAAATAAGAGCCATTGAAGAAAGATTACTTGTACAAATCTACAGCTACCTAATCAGCAGTTTGTAGTTTCCAAATATAGAAGACGAAGGGGAAAAAGAAGCTGCTAATAAAACCCATTAAAAATGAAGTAAACACTGTTCTCTTGTTTCAAGTTCATTCCCCTGTACTTCCCAAAATCCCATCAAGCTGAGAACAAATTATGAGAATTTTCTTTGAGCTGGACAACAATTTACAAGTTCAAAAGGTCTGCTCTGAAGTTAAACTTTTGTGGGTATAATTCTCCCCCAAAAGACAAATTTTCATGGAAAAAAACCCCCTCTGCACTTCTTGGACAACTGGCCAACTTTAGAGAAGCTGAAGGAAATTTCAGGCCAGTTTTGTTCTTTCTGTTGATGAGTTTGTATTTTATTGTTTTAATGACCTACAAATTGTAGCCACAATAATGAAATGCAAGGGGGTTATGAACAGCACATAAAACCAAAATACTTTAATTCCACAACCCATGCAAAAACACTACTTGCAAAGGAGTCTCTTGCTGAATTTGAAAGGGTTCCTTTACCAGGATATCAATTTGAGTTTCAAGATCTGGATACTTGATAAGAAAGTTTTACAGTACGTGAGTATAAATGTGCCAATTTGCAATCTAATAAGCATGTCTTGAAATAAAGAAAAAATAACCGAATACATAAGGAGGGCAATGGATCCTGTACACAGAACTTCTAGAAAATAATCTTTCTTCTGAACATGATAGAGCTGGTATTAAAATAAAATGGCCTTGGAAGCTCAAACATTCTTCTACAGTTTTTGCATTGATATCCAAACCAAAGTCTTGTTGCCACAGAAGACACTAAAACCATGCCTGACCACTGTGTTATGAAGACAGAATTCAGTGAGACCTCAGAAGGTGCTACAGGAAAATCCATTTCAGTAAATTCAGCATACACAGTTAGAAGATAAGACAGAAAATGTCTAATGACTGAGGTGCTGGTGTTTGGGGTTTTTTTTCCTTTTAATATATTTGCCAAGAAATCAGGTGGTAAATACTTAGCCATCTCTTACCAACAGCTTCTTCCCAAGAGTTCACCCACAAAGAGCCCTGATCACCTGTTCTGACAGCAGAGAAACTCATTTTAATAAGATGGGTGTTCAGCAGAATATTTAGGATAAAATTAAGTCTCAGTATCAAACTCACCACTCTCAGAATGAAGCATGATGCACTTTTAACCTTATAACGAGGCTTTATATGGATCTTATTAAAAGTCTTGACTTAGGTAAGTGATGCTTTTAACTAAACATGATAAATTCTCCAGTAAATTATCTACAGCTGAGTTTCACAAGACTTTCTGGCATCCTAAACAGCATTCCACACTGACGTCTGTTAGAATGAGCTCCTTCAGCTCTCCTCTCAGCTCTGGCATGATGACACAAGCAGCTCTTCCTGGATTTGGTTACCAGCAGTAATACCTCAAGATCAAGTAATACCGCTCTCTCAAATACTACATCACAGATATATAAGAATTCTTCCTTTTCTGCATAAAGCTATGCTCTCCATAAATGTGTAGCAATTTAAAATCTGTTTGCCATTATGTTATTACATCTTATCTATCAGCTGACCTGTTCAAGTGGAAAGAACATTTTTCAAACAAAAAGAAGAAAAAGGATCTCTAAGTCTAGACAACCACAAGGGAAAAACTACATATGCAAAGTTCAAAAGATGAGCAATTTTTCTCTTCTTTAGACAGTATAATCTACATTCTTGTTGCTATTCATAGTTTCACCTGTGCTACCTCCTTCCACTGTTTCTGTTGTGTAATGTTTTACTTTTCCTATATCAAGAAGTATGTTCTCTGGGTTTTGTTATTTTGTAATTATCCTTGCACCTCACTTGTAAATATTGTCTTGGTGTACAGCTTTTCTTTCCATTCCACATTACTTTTGCCTTCTTTAACTTTCTTCTGTTTTCCCTGTTAACCCATGTCCCACTGTCTTCAATACTGAGAGCAAATTAAATAGAAGTTGAATATTTCTCATGGGGCAAACAAAACCAAAGGACCCATAAAGTACATTTGCATTTAATACGTCCTGTATTAATTATCCTTATTAAGTTATTCCAATCTCCTGATATGTTTGACTCTTTAAAGTCTTTCACTCTCCAAATGCCCACAATTAGACCACATAGTCACCAGTTTGTGCATTCCCATTTATATTGTCATTTCCTTTCTAAATACAGGTTTGTGCTCAAGATACAACAGTTTGTGCTTGTGCTTTTGAATAAGTAAAATGGAAAAATAAGGTTTATATCTGCCCTTCACAGCTTATAAAAGCAGGCTGTGTGCTGGTCTTTAATATATGGCCATAATGATTCATCTGGAAAATTGTATCAGACAATGTGCCAGAACGTATAAAACTGCCACTGCTGCCCAGATTGTTAATACCAAGTTTGAATATATATATTTATATTATACGGTGTCTGAGACTAAGCCCAGGTCTGAATCAAGCAGCTCTCAAGAAATACAAGCTACAGATGTGCCTATCCCAATGACAAGTTCCAACGACGTGGATACAGCCAATCCTCCACCATCCCTCAGAGTAGAGAGAATTCCTCTTCACTCACTGTTCTCTTAGTAAATTTGTCTTTTAAAAATAGTCATTAGCTTTAGAAACACATCCAATTTGGGCAAGAGAACAACAGCCCCTGAACAAGGAACTGTACTTGGTAAGTTAATTTTTTTACTGTTTCTACAATACAACCTATTAGTGACATTCCTTTCTATTTTATGTTTATTCCCAGAATTGCCATTAAAAGGAATCTAGTAAATGATCCCATATATGAATATGTTTACTTCTGCTACAAGATTGACAATCTCAAGAATCCAATCTGAATATTTACTTTTAATGCCCAATGCAATTGGGTTTTCTACAACTTTTTGTACTGCAAAAATTTTCAAGGAGATTTTTGTAGGGTAACATCACCCTGATCAGCTGATAACACATCCTTCAATTCTATTGAACACATCCTTCAATTCATCCCTCATCCTTCTGGCATCAACAAAAGCAGCATAAAATATTTTTCAGTTTTTGATGCAACACAGAAGCCGAACAACCCATCAAATACAAGTTTCTGTGCAAGGAACACTGAAGCTCAGCAGCTCTTTTGTGCTGCAGGACCTATAGACATTTTGAAATCCTTATTCAGTAACTGTCACAAAGCACAAATCCCTTTTATTAACTGATAAAGCCAGAGCTAAAACTGCTGAGATCCCATCTGGAAAATATCTCAGTTCTCCTCTCAAACTAACTTTCCAGTCAGCCAAAGCTCTTTGCAACATTCTTCAACTCATTCTGAATTGAACTTACACATGTGCTCATTAAGCTGTTTCTTTCTATTAATGGCAGGAACTGTAGTAAAAATATCCTTTTGAAGAGTTATCAGTTTATAAAACAAATATAATGAATTTAAAATTAACTACTTAGAAAAACATGCTATTCTGACAACTTGCTGACTGCGTACCCAGTGCAGAATTACAGACACTGGCTGAACCAATCTGAACAAGCACAGGATCTCTGCCTCATCTCAAAATGCAAAAATTAAGTTGATGAAATGCCTGCAGTGAAAGAGTGGAGGAACAACTCTTCTGCATTACAGAAAATGTAATATATTGCAAGGGAAATGTGTATAAGGTTTCAAAATTATCTAAAGCAAAACACAGATCAGCATCGCTAAATAGCAAGGTGAGAGAAGTTTCTTTCTGAAAGAAAGAAAAATTCTCCAAGTGCATAAATGGAAAAAGGAATACTAGGGTCAGTGAAAACGCACAAACAAGTTTAAAAAAAAAGTACATTGCAGGCTCTGAGGAATCACTTGCAAACGTGTAGAGGGTAGAAAGGAGAGAGACAGACCTGTATCTCAAAACTAACACAGCTCATCTTTCAAACTTCAGAATCAGAAAACTTTGCAACCGAAAAAAGGAAATTAAAAATTAAATAAAAACATTTACAACAGCCTTTGAAAATGAATGCCACAGCTCAGAGAACGATCAGGTAAAACAAACTAACAAAAACAACAAGAAAAAACCATAAACCAAACAAGCGAGCAAATGAAAAGACAAAAAACAACCAACCAACCAAAAAAAGAATCAAATAGGTCTCTCAGCTTACAGAGAACCTTGTTTTCCTAAAAGCATCCAATAAGGTCACTCATTAAAGCTGGTGAAATAAATTAAGCTGCCAGAGGGTAAGAGGAAAGGCTGTCACGTAGATGGCAGTGGATTCACAGGAGTGAAAGGCACAAATTAATAAACCTGCAAGGGCTTGAAGCTCACAATCTCTTCACTCTGATTTCAAGGAGGGAGTGAATACAGAAGCTGAACCTTACCAGTATTGTCAGGACCAAGGATGCCATTCAGGACGACAACAAGGGCCCAGCTGAAGCACCAGAGGAACCATCCAAGATTAGGAACACAAGCACTAAAACAGCCAGTGGTATTTAACACTGGCAATGTAAGATGATACCAATGAAAAAACCCTGTGTATTTTTACACAAGAGCATGTAGGGACAGGACAAGGGGGAATAGTTTACATTGGATATTAGGGAAAAATTCTTTACTGTGAGAATGGTGAATCTGGCACAGGGTGCCCAGAGAAGCTGTGGCTGCCCCATCCCTGGCAGTGTCCAAGGCCTGGCTGGATGGGGCTTGGAAAAACCTGGGATAGTGGAAGGTGTCCTGTCCATGGCAGGGGGTTAGAACAAGATCCTTAAGGTCCCTTCCAACCCAAACCATTCTATGCTTCTACAATATTCAACAGTGGACTCTGAGATGACCATTTCTACTATGGAATAAAACAACAGTATTACAACAGATACCTTTTCATAGACTGGTCATCTCACAGAGAATTCACAGAAGGTCTTGTGTGCAGAATAATCCTTACATACATATGAAACAACACAGAGCTCTGGTTAGCTTTGAAAACAACTCGTGGGGTCAGGGATGAACACAGAAATCCATCAGCTGCAGTACAAAGGTATCAGCTCTGCCTCTAGAAGGCACTGAAACACAGACTGCTGTTGATCAGGAATTCTTGTGTAGGTTCTCCAAAAAAAAACCCCAAACAAATCCTCACCTCTGACTATCTCAGTTTCTGGCAAATGCTGTGAAAACCAGCAAATACACTGTTCAAGAAACCTTGAAGACAGCAAGAATCAAACTACTGGATATAATTTCTCCTGCATATGCTTGCTTTTCTCAGCTAAAGGGAAGTCCAGTAGGAATGATGTTATAGCACCAATTTATTAGAAATGTAGAGGAGTTTTTTCAAACATCTTCAAACAGTTTTTTCTATTCCCCTGTTTTATGCACCTTTTCAGCAAGGTAGGAGATGATCCACCCACTTGTGGCACAGAGTTGACTTCCACTTCAAATTACACAAGCTTGCCAAACATGAACATCTCCCTCCAGCTGGCCAGAGCTGACCAATTGTTCCCTATTTCCCTGGAAATTGATGCAGCATGGATTGTGGAAGGGAGAGTAGAGTAATTCTCAAGCCACGGACATTGAAAGATTATTAAACCAGTGAACAGGATAATTAAACCCTGAATGATCCACAGCTAATTTGCAGTTGAACTTCCCTACGCAACACGGGTCTGTAATTATAAATTTCAATCAGATATTGGATACGAGTCCTTGGTTAGGGGCTTTTCACAGACAGATGCCTGAAACAGGGCTACTATTTATTACACCTGGACAACAACACTCACAAGCTGGGGTGCAGCTGTTTAATTTTGCTGTCAGCTGAATCACCAGAGCCAGCACAGGGCTGGATTAGCTGCTGCTAACACAGCCTTTCCTTCTGTCCAAGCTGCCGCCAGCCCAGCAGAGTCACCCTCACCAAGAACTCCACTGTCCCATGGATACCAAGCCCTGAAAGCTGCTGAAAGCAAATCTCGTCACAGTCACAGTGCAAATAAAGCCAGCGCAAATGAAAGTCATCATATTCCGGCTTTCCCTTTTGTTAAAGTTGATTTAACTGATCTAACGAGCTTTATATTCCTCAATATGAAAAAGCCTGCAAACGTCAATAAAAACTAGAGGGAGCAACACTTTAAATGCTTTTTTAATTGACTTTTGTTCTCAGGACAACAGCTCAGGGATAAAGTTTCATTATTACTTCAATATTTCATGTCCTTCAAAAAGAATACAATTTATACCCAGGCTACCATTCCAACACAATTCACAGGAAATAAACTAAAAACCAAACCACAAGAAAACCAACAATTAAATTGGATTTCCATGAATAATGAAAATCTCTTCAGTCTTGAATCGTACAGTCAAATTTTAGTTAAGATAGCATACGCCAGAAGTATTTTACAGGCTGATTATATTTTCTTAGAACACGCATCGTTAAAATTAAAATGTACTCCCACTGACATGCAGTCATGTGTATTTACAGTATCTTTAAGAACAGGAAGGTAAACATTGGAGATTTGATTTGTTGTAAGTAAAAGACTCATTATCAGCCAAAGCACTTTAAAAAAAAAAATCACAGGAAATTTGAGAGGTAAAATGTATAGTATATTACACACTGAAACTAAACTACAAAACCCCAATTAGTCCAAAAAGAAAAGAGAAAATTTAATGAGCAAGACAGCCAAAATGTGTGGCTTCAATGCAAGCCAGAGGCAATTCATTCACAGCTTTACTTCTCTTTCAAGCAGCCTCTGATGGTTTTTTCCTTAAGGCTAAGGTATTACTTAGAAATATACACACACACATTGAAATACAATCGCAAAGCAGTATTGAAAGTGAAAATTTTAAAAAAATTGTTTTGACACCCTACTTGAAAACCAGAAAAATAAAAGAATGATCACACGCTTTATTCTCCACTGATTATTACATGAGAATATGATTACTTTAATCCTGTGCTGAGGAGACAAGAAGAACAAATAAAAATTTGCTTGTGTTTTGAGACTGATGCTGATTTTGCACCTTTTAAGTCATTTGTGACTCAAGATTTCAAAGTAAACTGCTTGAAACGCCAAAAAAACCCCCAAACAATTGCGTAACTTCAAATAAAATAAGAAAAGATGACAAACAGGTTTTGGTCTTAACACAAAATGAAGAAAATTATATAAAAAGACAGAATTACTTGCAGCAATAAAATGTTTGAAAAACAGACTCTTGGTGCAGTGTAGTTCAGGTTCAGGCCCAGTATGAGTGTGAAAACATCAGGAATGGACAAAACCCGGAAATGTATTTATTCCATCTTGTCTACAAGTGTCTCTGCCCTGTCTACTACAGAGCATCATACACAAAGAAGTTTATAAAGTGCAGTTTTACAGTGATTTTGTAGACAAAACTCACCACGTTTGTTTGACCTACAGAACTCAACCACACACAGAGCAAACCCTCCTGGACCATCCCCATTGTCATGAGCAGCTACAAAATACTCAGGAAGCCATCTCCAGACAAAGAGAAGTTTAACTTTTTTATCACATGAATTCCTCCTCTTAAGTGCTGTGAAAAATTTATGCAGTGCTCCAGATTTCCATGCAATATCCTATGCTGCACTTCAAACAAATTAAATTGTATTTGAAAAGCCTCGAAACAATAATCTAATTTACCCTGTATATGAACATGCAGTATTGTAGAATAATTATGAAACAGCATTAATTATGGATTAATATTATTTCTTGGTAAATCCTTAGCTGCTAAGACTATAATGCTGAGACATTAGAGTATTATCAAAGTGAATTATTGTGCTCTCAATTGCAGAGAGCTGAAATAAGCTGGCAACATCCTGCCACTAGAGAAAAATAAGACTTGGTTATATTTCCTTAGCAAAAGGTGTCTTACAGGTGTTTACATCTGGCAGATCTTGTACTTGTAAGGACTGATGAGACAGCAGCATGAAATAACTCCCAATTATTAATTGAGGATTATTAATCGACTATTAATGGCTTTTTAAATTTGTCCACCTGCAACAGGGCAGCTCCTGAGGCATGTGTTTGCAGCTTCCAGCTCCCAGGAAGTCCTGCCACGGCCCATCAGGAAGTTCTGGGATATACAGGATTGCACAGCAGTGCCCGAGAATTCATTGTTACCTTTCCCCTGCTTGGAGTAATTCACTCACATGATAAAAGCAAACAAACAAAACACAACCCGTAATCAAAACCCCCACACCCAAACACTCCCCACTCAAAAAAAACCCCAAACCCAAATAAAAAAACCCCCAAAAAAACAACAACAAAAAAAACCAAAACAGGGTCTGAAATTCAGTCACTTGTTTAGAACTGGAAGTTGGATAGGCAAAGAAACCAGTGGTTCTCAAAAAATAAGTTTCAAGTAATGTGCTAATACACTAAAACCCTGATCCCTCTCTCTGTTGCAAGCTGTGTTCAGACTTGTGTTGGTTTTCTAAGATCAAATTAGCCAGGTAAGATACCCTCAGGGTTCCTATCAGACCAAAACATAAAAGTATTCTATGAGCAGTATTAAAAAAGTTAATTCTGTCATAAGTTTAAAAAAACCCCAATGAATGTATGCAAGAGAAAAATACTATCAATTCTTGAAAGTTAGTTTTTGTTTTGGTGAGTATTACTGAGTGTATTACTTTTCTGTTAGCAAACAGGGGAGTTGCAGAGTTTGTTTGTGGGGTTTTTTTGTTGGTTTTATTTCAGTTTTGGTTTTTTTAAGTGTTTGTTATAGGCTAACATTCAGAGAAATCCTTCACCTACCTGCCTCCAGATTTTAGAATAGCTATTTCCTTTAGGCTTTATAATGGGAAGTGTAAAAACAAAACAAAACAACCCAAAACCCCCCCCAAAACCTCCATGAGTAATAATCTAGAACCCCACTGCCAACCACTGCAAGTAAGAATCACTGAAAGAGCACATACACAAAAAAAAAAAGCTATCAAAACCTTGTCAGAAATACAAGTATCTGAACTGCACACATACAGCTATTTCAGTGCCATTATTGTATGATCAATCGAAATCACAGCACCACTTCACATTTCACACATGGTACATGTACTACAGAAGAGCAAAAGCTGGCTTGTTTTCCTTAGATACAGGGGTGTTTTGATTCCTTCGTGTTACATTGTGGCATATTACTTTTTTTCCTTTTTCATCTCTTTAGACAAACTGTTTCAGATTTTTGTGTGCTTGAGAAACGACTTGTGTAAGTTGACTGACAGGCATTTGAATTTTCTGTTGAATGTGAAGACAGAAGTTACCTTTGATGATTATCAAACTTATTCCTTCTGGATATGAATTTCAAAACCTACATTTTTATTTTAAAGACAAGATCGAGCATTTCTGCTCTTCTAAGCCTTGGTAAGAGATACTCAAATCCAAGGTGTCAGCATTTATGTTTGCCTGTAACATGGCATTTTCTCCAAAGCTTTCCATTTGCTTAACTCAAAAGTAGCATCAACCCTCAAATATTTCACCCAGGTTTCAAATTTCAGAAGCAACTTTAGAAAGATGAACTGACTGCTACACTGGTGTCCTCTCACAGCAGCTTTCAAACCATGTCCAGAACGTTTGTGCCACTTCATGGATGAACACAGGTCAGTGGGGCAACAGGCCTGTTCTAAAAATCATCCCCCAAATTCCTCTCCACTCTTGAAAAAATGAAGAAGTTTTACTCAGGTGTCAACTTCCTTCCCCACAATTCTGACCAGTATCCCAAAACAACACATATTTAAATGATTCAGATATGCATAACCTGAAGAGTTGGAAAAACTGGCTCTTTACAGGTTTATTCATCACAGTAAGCACAATGCAATAATTAATTGTATAAAGTACACCTGAGAATAATTACATGCAAACGATTCCTACTTGGCAGGAATTTTGCAACCTCAAGTCACTTCACCTGGAAAATCTCATTCCTGTGCCAAGGAGTCAAATATATCCTCCATTAATATTTTCATGTGGAGCACACAACTTATCCACAGAAGTATGTGAAAAAAGTAACTTGATCTGCAGTATAGGTTAATATACAACTTTAAAAAACAACACCCCCCACCAAATAAAAACTAAATCCCATCCAAATGTTTAGCTCATCCCAAAAAGACAAAGTTCCTATGACAAGACAGTTGCATTTATTAAAATGAGCCTCAAATGTTCTTCCTGGCTCGAGCAGCAAGAGAAGGAAGGTTAGAGAGACAGGTCTTAACCTCAACACAAGCCTTTTAAGAGGTAGAATGGACACAAGGTAAATTTATTCAGAAAAAAACCCAGACATTCTCACATTTGTTTGGCCATGACTTCATCTAAAATTCCGAAGATACTGAAAAAAAGACTGCTGTGGTTTATCCTCATAAATCCTTTACATAAATTTTTATACAAAGAACAGGATTTGCCTTCAGAGTGTGGAAAATAAAGAGAGTAAGTTTCCTGGAATAAAATACTTCTTTCTTTCCTCTAGGCTATCTACTCAGGGTTGGGACAGAAAGGAGGGCAAAGGAAAGAGAGGGCAAGAATGGATTAAAGAGAGTCACAAATTGCTATTTCTAGCAATAACAGAACTACTCTACATTTGAAATCTTCTGTCATTTCAAAAGTCACTCTCTTTCTTCTTCTGAATCAATGATTTGATGTAGTCACACTGATATGCTCCTAATCCACCATGGTCTTTGCCTTTCAGACACATAAGGATTTGGTCAGTTCCAGTAGATTTATAGCCCAAAAAGTACACTGAGTTCAAGATTTCATTAGAAAAACGACACATCATTTAACATTTGCAGCACAGGACTGCTTCAGGACATTTTCCATCTATATTCTGATGATTTTCAAGTGTCTGATATGATTGGCAAGAAATATCCAAATGTTTTTGTTAACAGGAAGATCACGATAAACAGATTTTAACTGCATTTTCAATATGTTCCTTGGATTGATTTGGACACAAAAGTCAACACTTCCATAATGCAATGAACTATTTCCATTCCCTCCCCTAACATTCAATCATTTCAAGGACATAAAAAGCAGCAAAGTTATTTTGCCACTTCCCTCCCCCTTACATATAAATATACACTAACTGGTTTAAAGCACAGCTACCCAATAAAGCCAAGCATGCTTTTATTCAAAGGAAGGATAAAAACAACAAATATTGCCATTTTCTTCACCCTTAACATACCTACTTTTCCCATGCCATGCTCATTTGTGTCCCATTAAATTTTACCCCACATCCTACTCCAACAGTCCTTTTTTTTTCACTTCGAAGCTTATGCCAAAGTCAATGTTAGAATGGACATCAGCTGTGTTCTTGTAGCAAGTTTGCAAAGAGGGAGAAATACTGAGCTTGAAAGAAAGATTGAAAACACCACCTGCTTTAAACAGCCTGAGTAATCTCTGCTGTTAAAGCAAGGTAGTATTAATTATTATTTCTAGAATAATCCTAGTCTTTATGTTCAAATTGAAAGCCTGGCTTCAGTTTAATGCACCTTCAGCACGGGCATATACACTGTATTCACAGGATACTGCATCCAGTATGTAGAACTGGGCAACAGAGAAGCATCACCTCTTACTCAGAGGCTGAGCTACTCATTCTCCTCTGAGAGCTTCCACAGAACCAGGAGCTGAAAAAGAAAAAACAGTCCTGAGCCACAGTGCTCAGCATAAGCCACGTTCATGCTGCCAAAAAGATACCAAAAGTGGCCCACTCCAAGTCTGAGAGAAAGCTGACAAAAGTCTCCCTTCTCCTTCCCCTTGGCTTTAACGTGTTTGTCCACATATTAACTGACTCCAGCACTGGGATGGGCAGGAGAACAGGCAGTAAATGCTGCCATCTACCAGAAAAATCAAGATTTTCTATTCCAGCTGGCAGTAAGAAAGCAGGGAGCTGAGGGGAAGGCAAAGGAGCTGCTGGGTAAACACAGCAGCCAACTCTTATCCAGTTGTAATCTTTGAAACATAAAAGCCACTAAATAAAATCCACAGGAAAGAAAAAAAAAAAAAAAGACCCTTCAAAAATGGAACCTGTTCCAAGTATGGAAAGTAAAAATGTAAAGCCGCAATTCAGCAGGCCAAGAAAAATTGCCTCTGGCATATGGCACAAAAATTGAACAGAGCCTTGCTCCAAACAGACAAAATTCTCTCAGAATCTTAAGAAGGGGTTTGATCTGAAGATGCAGAAAGAGCACTCAAGACAGACAAAGCCACAGCAAAACAGCCAGCCACGTTTTTCTCATTGGAGAAACCAAGCTCCCCTCAGAAGTGCCCAAGTGTTTCTTTATAGGCAAGAGAGTTAAAAAGTGTCTCAAAGCAATGTCAGTACAGGAGCTTTATTTCAGAGGACTAGGAAGTGAACTGCAATAAAACCACCTGGTTAAATTAGTACTTGTTTAATTATTGTAAGGAAATAAGGAAAAAAAATTAGTAGTATGACATAATGGCGTACCTCACATATAAACTGACTTTTGTATCAGAAAAATGCAGATGCCAAATGGGGATCCTGTCTGCTATTAAGGGGGCTCCACTTCTTTTAAATTCAGCTTCTATACCGGGTGGTTATCAGGTATGACAACGAAGAACACAATTAACAGGTATTTTAATGTATTGATTATACTGTGAACAAGTTAACATCACCTCTGCAGGGGAAAACCTGATCTCGCCCATTTCCTGCAATGGAATCATACTAATCAGATCCATATGGTTATCTGTAAAAATGGGATTTTTTTTTTTTTTAAAGTCCTTCATTCATACCTATTAAAGAAGCCTAATAGTAATGAAATCAAACCTGAGTCCCCTGCATGTGCAGGGAAGGAGATGCAGAATACAAGACCCATTATACTCAAGATGTTCATAAGCTCTCTGAGAAATTGAAGAACATGGGAATAATTTGCAAGTGATACAAAGTTGTTCAGAACAGACAAAATTAGATTGAAGAGGGCTGCTGAGAAAACCCCTAATAGCCTCTGCCTGAGATACAAGTGGGCAGATGAAACAGGGTGCATGATTTGATATGGGATTCTTACAAGGAAGTGAAGAACAAAGATCAGGCTTGCATTAGGTGCTCAGAAAAGGTCCGGAGATCTACACAGGGGTTTCAAAGAGCAGCAGCTCGGTGACATTCAACAGGCAAACCTGTTGGAGCAGCTGAAACAGCAGCCAACCACTGAACCCATGGGGCAGGGAGATCCAGCCTTGCCCCCTCCTCCCAACACAACTGAAGGATTCCTTCCGGGACAATAAGGAACAGGGAATGGTCTAAAAGAGCAGAGGTTCAACTGAACAGGACTCAAGCTTGGAGAACAGGCAGGAGGCACACCTGAAAAATGGTGCAGGTAAAGCAGAAAGCCAAACAGTCCTGAAAAGCAATACTGAAAATTACTTCTAGGCAGGAAGCATTCATCATTTCTTAGGATGTAGGAGGTGGTAATGTTAGTAGTAACCTCACTGAAAAGCAAGTGTTGTTCAATAAAAAAAAACAAATGGAACAAATTTTGTATCTCCTCATCACAAAGTTTTCTGGAGAGCAAAAAAACCCACACACATGCAGAATAAAGACCACAATATGCTTTGGTGCAGTTTTTAGCTACACCCACACTCTTCATAGATACCTTATTTTTTACTGTATTTTTTCCTAAAGGCCCCAACATTCTTCACACACAGGTCTCTTTGGCCTGCCAAGTACAACCATTTTGAGGCTATACTCCAGATGACCACTAATTAAAACAAAAAGCAAAAAACAACCCTCCGTTTACCAGACAATTAAATTTGAGCTATAAAATAACACCGCTTGGACTAAGCATCCCAAAGGCATCCTTAAAGTTTTTTTTCCAAAGGAGCATGGGTATCAGTGTAATAATAAAATAGAACACTTTAGATTACAATAAAATCCTACCCTGAATATGCACTTAGGGAATGCACTAGAATTGTTTTGAAACTAGTATATAATCCTTTATGAGAACAAACTGATGCTTGTGGGGCTTTTCTCCCCTCCACTTATTAAAAAATAATATGTTAAATCAATATTAATGTCAGAGCATAGAACCTGCACTCCCAGTTAACCAGTATATGAACAAATTAAAAAAATCTATTATTCCCAACAAGAATATTTTCACACTCTATCCCAAATTTAATTACTAATGGCACTTCAGACATCCAATTTCAGAAACAACCCCTCTATCCCTACACTGCATCACAGCAAGGTCCACATTGTACCTCACGTGAACTGACTGTGCTTTCCATCAAAAATTTTGCCAGCAATCACAGAAAGCAACGCTTGGGTACTAAAGCACTGAAAGACTCTTTACTTATTTCACAGCCAGTCTATTCAGCCATTGTCACACATGTATTTATATGGAAAACAGCATTAATTCCCAAAAGACAAAAATTAATTTCCCTGCAGAAGGAGCATTTACATATAAAAACTTTGTAACTAGATAAACAAAGGAAAGTAAAAAAATTGGCTCCCCAAAGAATGCTGAAAACACTCGGTGCAGCAGGCAAAGCAAAACAAATTCCTAAATATGCCAGACAGTGACTTGTATTATACTGGTTCCAGTCTTTAATACCCTCTGAATAGACACCCTATAACACAGCTACCACACAGCACAGCTGCTTTCATACCCTGATATTATTACTCACATACACAGGCTACCAGCTGCCTTATAGTTTTGACCTAAAAGATCCCTTTCTCGGCCCAAAAATCAAGTGGTATTTTGATTTGCACTCTACAGGGAAACTTAGTCAAGGACTAGCACTTTATCTTACATATAAGCATAGAATAAAACCTCTTACTTCAAAGAGATTTAGAGGAAAAGGAAAGACAGACCAAAAACGCAGACAATGCGCAACAGAATGAAACTGATGAATTACTTACGGAAAGCAAACAAATCCATCCTGAAAGTAATATGCATTTATAAGGCCTTTCAAAATGTACAGTGCTATGTCAAAACAAAACAGAAGTCCCAAAACCAACCAAAAACCAGCTCAGCAATCAATGTGAAAGTTTAGCACATGCCTAAAGTGACACACTAATTTCAGAGTAGCAACAAAAATGCTCATGGCACAGCACAATCTTAACCAAAGAACCTAGGCTATAGCCAGATATTTGAATGCTTCCATCACACGTTTCATAAACAAAACAACAATTTGAATGTGTGTTAGCACCATGACTGTGTACAAAACCAGACTGTGACTGTAGTCTCCCAGCAAGGCTTACGGAATTATCAGGGACATTGTTCCTTTCAGACTGTTCTTCCCCGGCTCCAGCTTAAGACCATTAGTACCTGTCCTAAGTACCAGACACAGAAAACCTCACTTTGCTGTAGCTGTCAGTGTATTTCTGGAGTTGCATTCCCTTCCAGCTCTCCCTTCTCCAGGCTACATAACCCCTCTGTACAGGTTGTTTCCCCGACTCTGCAATCGCCTCGCACTGTTTTTTACCTCAAAAAGTCTGCACTCACTGCATGTGATTTCACCTGATTACTCCTGCTTAAATACAGGACACTCAGGAACTTACAACTGTTTCACTGTTTTCTACAGTACACCTGATGTGACTGATGCAGAAAGCAGAAATCTGCATATTCTGAAATCCACTACTGCCTTTAACAAGGGTCTCATTCACCCTAACCACATTTCTACTCTAATAAACAGAATTGGGGAAAACTGGCTTTCACAATCCAAGATTCCCAGCATGGATGAAATCATCAGCACTGCTCATTCTCAACAGGCACACTTCATATCTTCAATATTAGGGATATTTTTTTGTTCCTCTCTACAGCTGAGGATGCACCTATGCAGCCCTCTCACAGTAAGAAAAATCCATTGTAGAGCAACCTCTAAAATTCAGGTACAAGTCCTATCCAGGATGACCAAATCCTGGCAAGGGAGAATAATAACAAGATTATCCTCCAGCAAGGCCGTAAGAATTAGCAAATTCTTATTATAAAGCTACGGCACTGCTGACAGGGATATCAAAATGCTTTTGAAAGTCAATTTATTACACATGGGTTTGAAAGTGATCTTGCAACAAGGAAAGCTTATTAGGCAGTATATCACAAAAAATTCTCCTGTTGATCTTAGAATAATACTATCACTTTCTTTTAAACCACGTCACTAAAGTACATCCAATTTAGGAATAAACTTCCCTTTTGTAGAGAAATGCTGACTCTATCCTACAAGCCCCAAAAACCTGCTTCAGAATTTCCTTCCAAAGCAACAATCATTGCACGAATATTCAAAACATTTTCTTGATCTGCGCAACTCACATCACTGCTCTAATTTTTCCTTGAATGAGGCAAATAGAGCACTTTTTGAGGTTCCTGCCTTGCTGTTTTCTGGGAACAAAGAAACATGCATTGGAAAACTTCAGAGAAGCCACCATGATGCTTGTGGACATGAGGCACCGGGAATGGTCCATACACAAACGTGCTTCCAACTTCTTTACGAAGTATTGCTTCACAACTATGGCATCAAAACCATACCTGGATCTAATATGTTTCTTTACTCATCCTGTACATTTTTTTAATAAGAATTTATGTCGATTCAATATTTTAATACCAAATAATTTCCGCCCTATAACTACTGATAATCCCAGACTAAGTAATTGTAATGAGAACTAAACAAATCAAGCTTTTGCAATATTAATTTGTAGATAGAGCATTTTTGAAAAGGAGCAACAGTGGTAGTAATCCAATTTTACCAATACGTAAGTATTGCAAACAAAAAAAACCAAAAACCAAACAAAGATTTTGGAACAGTTTCAAATAAGACCTCTGAATTCTCACTTTTCATTTCACATCTCTACAAGTGCCTTAACTTCCCCAAGTTAGGACATCCCTTTTTGTATCAGACAAAATCTTGCATTAATTTGCCTCTTCCTGTTTCACTTCCCTTTAAAGCAGATTCTGTCCTCTTGATACCACCCTAATATTAAAAATTAAGAATCCAAACAATCTTGCACAGGAAGTAAAGATTAGAACTAAATACTGCATTTCAAAAGTAACATCTGTCTTGGAGTACATCCAAAACTGCCTCTCATTTCACACAGATTAAGACAATTACTCCTCATACACTACTTACTACTGGCTTTGGAAATAAAATTCCTTTCATAAAGACCACTCCCCAGCCCTTTCCTGATAGTAAGGAAGCTTCAGCATCTTTTTTTGGTGGGGACTTCAAAAACACACAAACAACAAACAAAATCAACCTTAAGTCAGTTACAAGGTCTTACTTCATATGGAACGAATCCAAAATGACAGCCTAAAGGCACTGGCAGCAACTTCCTCAAGGCATCATTTTTATTTCAAAAGTCAGTTTGAACACACTTAGGAAATGTGGAAACAGACGTTTGTTTATCCAGAGTTACACAAGAGGGCCACAGGGATCCAAAGAGCAGATAGAAACAGAAGCCTGAAGGTGATGGTGATTCTGATGCTGATGTGAAGAGATCCCTCCCCTCCTGAACTGTGAAGTTCTGTGTGTTTTCAAGGCAGCAACACCATCACACGCTGTACTGGACTGAGCTGCAGTGGTAAGTGAAGAACACCCAGCCATGAGGGGATTACACACTCAGCTGTTAAGGCAATGAGATCCAGAGTCTACAGACAGCAGCTACAGTGAACTCAAGGGAATTCTCATCCCAGCTGACATTTCTTGAAGAAAAATGACTGCCTAAGGTGGTGTCACTCTGGTAGCAACTCAAAGTCTCACAGTTTTAGGTTGTGTTTCTCATCACTGATACCTGCTGGGGAGGAGGAACTAGAGACAAACAGAAACATTCTCATCACTAGAAGCTCCTCCTCACCACAGCACCTCTTGGAAGCATCTGGTGTTCAACGAGAGAAGCTGCATGACTGAGATGATTTGATTTACAGTTCTACTTTGCAGAACACAAAAGCAATCTTGTTAAAAACTACGGAAGCATTTAAAACTGAGCAGGAAGTAATGCACAGTTACAGATGGGTAATGAAGGAGCTGCTAAATGTGCTTAAAACTCTGAGCTTCACCGTAACAGAAGCAGCATGGAAGAGCCATGTGTGCCCTTTCTAAAATCTGGCACAACTGAGGGTGCTTGAGTAACATACTTGAAACTATAAAAACATAGGAATTACCAGTGAGGAATTGCAGAGGGTGTTTTGAAGTGAAAGCAGAGCCGAGGCATTGTGAGGAGAGCTTCAAAAACACATCAAGTTCTGTCTTTCACTGTGGTTTAACCACTTTTGGTGTGCAAGCTAAGTCTTTAAAGAGTCAGCCCAGGAATCACTACATCACAGTGTAAGTGTCAACACCAGCATCCCTTTGGAAGTAATTTTTGAGGTGCCTGAAGCTACAAGATGAAATCCCTAAGGAATTCTAACTCCAAACACTATCCCGTTTACAATAACAACTCGAGTGCTGTTGATGTGGAGGTTCCAGCAGGATTTGCTGGCAGGCAAACCACCCCAAGCTTATCACACTGCTCAGCTACGTGCACGGTGCTGCTGGGTTGCGCCACCTTCATGGAGTAAAAAACAACTTAAGTTGTGCTGACTGCTGACAGGCAGAGAGACTCATCTGAAGGCACATTTCAAAAACTGACCTGATGTCTGAAGTGATGTGATTTATTCCTGACTCTGAAATGAGGACAGAGCTCCTGAGCTGCTGGAGCATTAGACTGAGAACCACAACACAAACATTCTGGTTCTCATCACAACCTACTGCAGTGATGTGACAGGGTCAAAAAGGCGTCCTTTGCAAGGTAGCTTTCACTACTGCTTTTCTGATTGTTCCCCAAATCATTTCCCGGCTAAATAACCCAACATGGAGATGTCAAACATGCAAATACGCAAACTTTTATTGCCCTGTTTTCACCTAATGACAGGCATTCACCCAGACAGTGGTGCACAGCCTATGGCATTCCAGCTGCACGAGTGATCTCCTGCAGTTTTTTGAGAGGAGATTGTGTAAAACCTTGCTGGAACGCACAGAGCTTTCTAGCAAGAGCAAATAACCACCCACTGGCTCCACTGTACTGGGGAGCAGGGATAAAGCTGCCACTGAATTTCAGCTTTGCCCATTAGGTAGCTCAGGATGTTGGTTAGAAGAGGTTGTCTCTCAGGGTGAAGATCACTGTCCTGTTATGCCTTAGCCCAAAGCCTGAAACAATGGCATTCAAAGTATCTATATGCTATATTAAGTAGCAGATTGTTGTTTTAAATGACTAAGCAGAAAAGAAAGAAGCTTGTTGCTTCCAAGCCAAAAAAAAAAAAACCAAAAAAACCCCCCAAAAAACACCTGAGGCAACCTTTTTTTACTCCTAGAAATGTAAGTAACTTCACTTCTTTACTGATGGTTCCCTAAGAGTCAGAATGAACCCTAACACAGGGGTAAGACTTTCAACCTACAAACTGCAATTTTATTTTTTTTTCTGCAGATACCTTGAGTTTCAGAGCTCCATAGCAGTAAATCAAACTGTGGAGGTACAAATTAACTCTGAACACGGTCATTTTGAATTAACTGACGTGTTTGTTTCACACAGCATTGATTATTTGAACAAACATGACGCAAGCCCTTTAAAGAAGCCAGTGCTGCAATCTGAAGTTTATATTATGCAACTTGTATTAATTGGCCTGCTCACTGTACAGAATGACTCCACCAGCTGCAATCTTTGTGTGACTACAAGCAAAGGAGTAGGTTTTAACTCTAGTTTTTAAAAATTAAATCTTATGGCTTTAAAATATGAAGTATTTTATGGAAAAAAGGATAAAACGCAACAACTTCCTGAATTATTTACTAAGACACTTTTTGCCCGTTTTTATATGCAATGAAGCTGAAGTGTCAGAGAGAAATGCTCAGTACTAGAACTCTTTAAACAAAATTCAATACAAATTCAATGTACAGCCAGTTTCTAGACTGCCATTTTGGGATTTTTACCACTTATATATCACAGTCAGGCACCACTTCAGAGGCTTTCGCAAGCCTTCATTGTATTTCCAAGAACAAGATAAAACTATTAGTAACTGACAGAGTTCTTTATTATTTTTATTTTGCTAAAAAAAAAAGAAATCAAAGGTCTCATTCAAGAAGAACAGCTGGAAGGTGCTCATTTGAGCCCAGTAAAGGCAGGAAAAAGAAAGAAAATCCAGCACTTGGGTTGGGAAGGGAAGGAGCCGTAGTGCAGCTCAGGTCCACAGGGGGGACCCAAGCCTAACACTTTATAGCTCTGACACTGAAAAATCACTCAAATAACAAAGCTCTGCAAGAAGTTTAAAGCCTTTCCAAAGTGGCGTGAGCAGGCAAAGACTTTTTTTGGTCCTCACAGAAGTGAGAATTACAGATGCGTGATCACTGCAGAGAGGAGGGAGGAGAAGGCCCAGCACACATCAAGTGTGTGCCCCCACAAGGGCACAGGACACACTGGGACTGATCCCAGCCACTGGCACAGCGTTTGACAAACTCAACCTCGTATTTGTTTCTTGAAGGGTTGACTCATTCCACAGGGCTGGGGGTGATCTGCAGTAACCCACCAGCCTTTAGCATTTTCAAGCTGCGCCATGAAAGCCTCCACTGCCAAAACAACCAGGCCCCAAACATTCTAGAATACTAAGGAATTTTCTTGGCACTTCTTCGATGGTTGTCATATTAGATATTCCAAAATAGTTTCTCATTACTTCTCCCCAGAGCCATTTCCTTCTTAAAGTGACTACTTAAAAGCAAAGATGAGACCCCAAAAGCATTTTAATATCGAAGAAAATTACTTCAAGTTGAAGCACCATGGCAACTACAAGTTGCTATGCATTTTAAGTTTATCCCTTCTTTCGAATTTCCATTTATAACAAACCAGAGTTGTTTAACACCCAAACACAGTGACAGTGCAACCCTTCAAACAATGACATTTTCAAGAGTGATTCTCCACCAGCCAACAAACAAAACAAGAAAAAAGTTAACAAGAAGTGTTTTACTGGCAAGAATAAATATTGAAATAGTGGGGGTGGGGTCACCCTCATAAATTGCTTATTGCCATAACAACTACTAACATTCTTGCCGGTCTTTTCATATGGAAATATGGGGGGGTCACAGGGGAATGAGTGCACCCACATGAGGTAAGGAAATCTGAGAAATGCTTAGAATGTCAAGGGGAAACCATGGTGGGGTAACTGAGGATATAAAGTAGAGATGAACACCTTGCAGGAATACCCAAGCTTAAAAGAAGTAGAAGTACTCTATATGTGGTTGCAGAATGTCTTTACATCTCCATTTACAACAATTACAACTGTTAAAATCTGCACATGCAACACATCTGAAGATGAAGAGCAGAAGTACAGACTACAGTTCCTTTTTTTTTTAAAGGAACCATTTTTCAGGAAGGACTGTAATTTTTAGAAATATACCATTTATCATGATGAATTTTCAAAATACTTTGAATGCTTTAGGCAAGAAGAGATCTCAGTGAGTACCTATCCTAACAAACTCTTCATGTTTAACCAGCCTAAGACCTACTCTAATTCCTGTGCAGAAAAAAAAAAAAGACAGGTTTGCCTTCTGAATTTATTTTGGCCCAGTTTCTGTGTTGAGAAAGTTGAAATCACAACCATTTTCTCATTTACAGAATTGAAAGATTGAAATAAATACACGTTCTACCATGAAGCACACTCCCTGTCCTTCTTGCAGAACACAACTCTGTGTGTTCCTCTTGCTTCTAACAGTTTCCCAGGAATATATAATTGGCCAGGGAGCATGTCCAGGGTCCAGAACCTGGTTCACTTCAGAGATTCTACTTCAGCATAAAGCAGACATTGCAAATTCAAACCCTCAGATCACAACTTTGCAAGGAACTGAGTTGCCAGAGTTTGTGTTTGCATCTCTGTTGAAATACAACTCCTTTGGTTGAAGTTCTTTAAAGAAAAGTCAGTTTGCTTTGTGGAAACAGTCCATATATAGAGCATTATATATTTCAGCAATTTGTTCCATAACAACACAAGAAAAAATATGGCTTCTTATATTTTTGTTCTGTACTTTTACAGCTCAGTGTTCTACAATAGTTACTTTTGCTATAAAAGTCACAGTTAAAACTAATGTTGGCAGTCTTTATGCACTTAAATAAAAGATAATGGATTATTTCTCCATTTCCATAGCAAATATTCAAATGAAGCACGCACATTCAGGTAAAGGTTGTGGAAAATTTATATATTCTGGATACTGAGTGTTTAATGTAATAATTGTGTAACTGCAATGCATCCTGTGTGACCAGCTTTGCTCTGAAGGCCATTAGCACCCACCAGGCAAAAACAGGGCAGAGGGAAAAAAAAAAAAAAGTAGGACTTCATGAAAATTCTTAATGGTTTGCAAGGTGAAATGTTTAACAAACTAAGAATTATTACTCTGCTGCCTTAATTGGCATTGGCATTCCCAACCCAGCAGATTTCTGAAGGGAAAGCAGCAGCAAAGGATCACATAATGGAAAGCACTCTAACAAGACCCAACATCACCAGATCTTTGTAAAAGGAAGCAAGTGTAAATTAAAAGATTCACTAGCTGAAAAAAGGCACACCACTTGACAAAACGTTTGAAATCCTGAGCACTCACAATCCATGAAAACTTTTGAATGGACGTGAAAATGAGCAGGGAAATACATCAGAAACTAATTATATTACATTGTCAGCTTCCTGCTGATAAATAAGAGCATGTTTTTAAATCTTGTGTGAAATTTAAGGATCGAAACAAGCCCATTTAAACAGTAATTGACTGCAGCAGCAAATAGTGGAAACAAAGAAGAGCTGAAGTTTAAAAGCAAAACTTTTGATGCTAAGGACCCTACACATTTCAGTTACGTTTGGGTTTGTTTTCAAATACTTTTAGGTAGCTAGAAATTACTTTCATAGGTTGAAACAGAGCACAGGAAAAGAAAAATTTAGGCTACTAACTACTTCCTCCTTTAGTGGCTGACAGAGTAGAGGTGAAGGCCCACATTGCCTGGAGGAATAATCCATGGAAGAAACTGCTCCAGCTTCCAGAGATGCTCAGCACAGCACAGAAACAGAAATCTCACCAGTTTCCAACAGAGGGAGCTGGCCAAACTTGTATGGTAGCTTTGCTGGTCTCAAAATAAAACTCAGAGGTAAACCAACCACACAGAATAACTTATTCTCACTTCTGTAGGAAGCAGAATTTAAGCATGCCAGCAGTCAGGCTATTTAAAAATGGGGAAATGTTGCACTACCTCACCAAGGGAAAAAAAAAACCCAACAATTTTAAGGCAAGCAAGTGGCAAGATATTTAGTTTTATTTGAGGTATTTCAGTTGAATATGATGGGTTAAAAAAAAAAATAAATTCTTCTTTGCCTACATCCTTCATTTTTTTGTTTTTTTTCTACAAACCAGTAAAGCATGCTCCAGCAGTAAGTGTCTCAAATAGCCCTACAGAGCATCAGGGTTTTTTTCTAGCAATCAAATGGTTTGGAAGTTTTCAAGGGTCTCCAACTCTAGTTCTGTCATCTTTTCCAGTTAATAGGCTGTTAATGGACCATCACCCAGTGAGCAGAGGAGGAAACACTGCAAATCAGATGACAGTGATTCCAATAATCTGAAAACTAGACTTTATTAAAAGGGATTCTTCAGGTGTAACCATGCCCGCAAGACCAAAAAAAAAAAAGTTTAAAAGGGTTTTTTTTTTTCTGGTTTTAAAAGCCTCTGAAAATCCACAGGGCTGCTAAATCTTATCTTTTCCTGTAATTCCATAAGAAACCATGATAACAAATTCTTCATTGTCACAAGTGTGAAAGTCAAGCTGTGACCATCCTGACTCTGGACAATTTGTGAAAGAACTCTTTGATGTGGATTTAAATTAAAAGGGCTCTTCCTCTTGCCCCCAAGGTGCAGTAAAATTCAGATGCAGACTTCAGTATTCTGGCTTCATTTATAAATTACTTTTTGACTGACAGAAGACTTCCAAGAGATTCTCTTTAATGTAGATGGGAAGATAAGAAGGTGGTTGTTAATCATATCCATGCATGCATATTGCAGCTACCAGTCTTAAAATTACCAGGATTTTATATTTTTAGTACTTGAAATTCTTGCAGAAGCAAAATCATATTCCTAACATGGTTCAGAAGAAAAAGCGAGACACTTCAGTATTTTCACATGGAAGAGCTACTTGAATTAAGAGCTGATAAGGATCTGGAACTAATTAATTAAGATGCCAGTTGATATCTATTAAAGATAAAATACAAATGAGCAAAATCCTCTCATGTATTATATGCACAATTGGTGCCTGCCTATTTTTGGAAAAAAACAGAATTATTAGTTCCATCAGGTTACTTGAGGTTATGAGAAGAGTTCCAAAGACACTTCTGTACATCCCAACCCCCCCAAAATACCTAAAAATTGATAACCTGACGGCTCAGGGATGCACTCTGGCAATTCAAAACCCAAGACACATTGTGAACTGGAAGCCATGGAGTTTCTTGATGACGTGCTATAAATAACAGGCACATCCCTTGCTGTGTCGTTTTCCCTAAGAGGATGACAAAAATACCTTTGGTAAAAGTGGAGAAGTAAAGCAACCTCTTAAATTTAACATCTAGGCAAGGAAGCCTCTTAAACCACCAGGAAACGCTGAAGTCTGTCTGAAAGTATCCCTCATTAAGAGATCAAATCAGCTTCCTTTACCTTGCAAGTTTCCCATCATCTTTCACCCACATTGGTTCTTTACACTTATTTCTGTAACATATTTAGTGTAGCCCATTTTCTGCCCTAGTCAGATTAGAGACTTCCTTCAGAAAACCACCAAGTGTTTCAGGTTGCATCTGCCACTTCAAGCACCTGACACCAAACACTAAAAATGCTGAAAGACTGCACCAGTTGATTTCACGTTTATGTCTTGCTGCATGTGAATTTTTGAATTCCTCATTCTCAAATTTTTATCTTGATCTCCTCCCCCCGCCACACACACATCCCCCAGTAAATAACTTCCTAAATAAAACAAAGACTGGAATGAATTGTATTTGAGGGGTTTGCTTTTAATTTTTTAAAGAATGGTCTAACATATGTACATCTACTCAGAGAGCTAAAGAAGGCTGATAAATGCAAAGCGTCCTTTGTGGTATGCGCTAGAAAATAAAGCATTTCATCACCAACATTGTGACTAACATAACATTTTTCTGAATTTTGTTGCTCCTGTTTTCATTTATTTTAATTTACGAGTTGTCACATCATGAATTCATTTTATCCTTACTTTTTGGTAGGTACCAATGCGATACACCATTTTTCCATGTTAAAAAAATCAGCCCACACTCACATTCATGAAACTACTTCCTGCCTTGAGGGATTTTTGTTATATCTTGGTGTTGAATCTTCTTCCAAAAAGATTAAACTTTAATCTCCCTAAAGCAAATTTATTTAAATATTTTGGTCTGAAAAGTTCTAAATCCCAGTTATACAAAGCTGTGTTTATGAAGTCCTACAGTTTTCACTCCTTCCTTCTTTCACACTGGCATAATGCACTGTTTCTCAACAAAGCAAAGAAAGTCAACACCAGCATTAAAGTTTGTACAATCCCAAATGATTTAAAAAGGGAGAAATAAAAATTTTAAAAAAGAAAAAGAAGAAAACCCTCAAGAGCTCCACAGCAGTCATCAGATACTCGCCCTGGGGCCTAAAACAAGTTTTTCCTGTTGACCACACCAACCATAAAGTTCATAGTTTAGCATGGAAGAACACACTCCAATTAAGCAGTGGTGTACAAAAAGGATGTTTACCTTTTCCTCCTGTGCTAGTCCTTGTTCATTTATAGATCCAGGTGAGATAATTGCAAAGACTCCTCCACCCCAGCATTACTCATGTGTTTTAAGTGAGAAGTGCAACAAAACAGTGAAAAGCTTGAGACACTGTGCTTAAAATCAAAGCAACACAAACAGCTAAGCCAGCATTTTATTGCTATTACCTGTTTTAACTGCACTTGAAAGACGAGGCCCTAAACTGGTTGTAAATTGTTGTAAACTCTGAGTTCATCACCTGCACCACCACCCAGGAAAGCTACAATTACATGTACAGAGTGCTGTGCAATATAGCAATAATCACACAAATCGCACTCAACCCCACCTTCACCACAGCTCCACTGGGTCATTTCTAACAGCTGCAACACTGTGGGTCTTAAAGCAATAAATTAACTTCGCTGATGAATGCCCTCCATTGTTCGCCACGGTTCTGGTAAAAGGATTCACACAAAAGCAGTTCTTTTCTGTTTTTCTTGCTCACAAAGATGAGGTTTTCATATTTGAGGAAATACTCATCAAAAGGGATGCTAAGCACCTATGGAAGAAGTTTCACAAGCACTTGCTATTTCATGACGTCAGATGAGAAAGAAACTGAAGTTTTGGACATAAGATTGCTAATTTTTGAGAGAAAAATATTTGGTGATTTTTTTCTTGATTTGGAAAGGTTACTAAACATTCAGATGCCATTAAAAAAGAGAGGAAAATATTACAAGCTCTCTCTGAAGCTCAAAAAAATAGGCACTTTCGCACCTTGCCACAGAAGACATAATAACAGGACTCCTTCTCCCACAGATGAAAAGAAACAAGTCTTGCTTTATGCTTTGAAGCACATTATTAGACTAAAATGCAAGTCTTTACTCCTCTTCATTTTAACATATGTTCGGCTTACGAGGGAAAAGATGACGGCTACAGTTTAACATCTGGGTCACTTCAAGAAGAAGGTGAAGTTCTGTTTCTCTTCTGCTTCCACCAGTCAAAAACTATGTCTTAAATTCCAAAATTTATCTTACTCAGATTTCTGGACTACCATCTGGCCATTACTACCCTCTCAAGCAAAGTTAAGATTAGTTTGGAGGTGAGCAGACTCAAAGCAGTACAATCAGAACGGGACTGTTCCTTTAGAACAGGGACAACATTCCCAGCAGGTACAGGTGTGTGCTGCCTCATTTTACAAGCTCTGTTTCTAGAAGGAAGGTTCTGAGGTTAAGCCTCAGTAGCCCTGCATCATTTACGGCCTTTCAGTATTTGTGGTTCCTTGCCCTCTGCTGAACTCCTGCAGTTTTCTTCCTAAATAACAACATTTCTAACAGAAGAGCAGGATTTGGATACCCAAAAATAACCCACCACAGAAGCACGCTCCCCCTTAACCCAGCAAATGTACACTGATTTTCCTTCAAAAACCACTGCCAAAGAAATTAGCATGAGTTAGATAAAAGATCAAAGCTTTTCATATAATGTGACACAACTGCAGCTATGACTCACATTCGTTCAGTTTCTGAAAGAAACAGGTTTGACCAAGTGAAAAGTTGCAGACTCAACAGGTAAGGTGTTCTCAATATCCTGCTCCATAAATGAGTTGCTTGCACTATCTTTGTTACTCTTACAGTTTGTCTTGTCCAGATGAAACTATGGCATTCAAAAAGAATCATTCCAGTGTCTTTTTAAACTTATTTCTCCCTATACCATTCATTCATCATGGTATAGGCACCTGAGGTTCCCTGCACAAAAATTTCAAACCCCACTCCATGTACCCTAAAAGTTAGAATTTCCTCCTGTCTATTCCTCTTCGTACCACTTCTTCATCTCTGCTTCCAAATTTTTTCCAGACACATGAACTAAAATTAACCGCAGGGATGATCTCACCAACACAGATTCTCTCAAGGAGGTGCCCAAAGTTCATGCCTGCTCTATTTTCTGAATGCTGGAAAACACCACACTTTGGCAGACATCTGGTTAGGCAGCCTCCACTCTGCTTTACCAGGGAACATAGGAAATTTAGGACATGTGAAAGAAGTGAAAGCACAGTGCAAATCTCTAACAGAGACCAAACTGGAAATACCTGCACACAACACAGAACTATGCAGCAATACAGCTTTGGTTGAACTAGTACACAAGTGTGACAGAGATGAAAAACAAACAATCTGAAAACCTCTTTATGCTCCCGAAAATTCACTCAGGAAAGATTTCTTGATTAAAGCAGTGGATTCTCTAGTGTATCACACAGAAATTAATTTCTGAAGCCCTCCATAATATTTTTCCCATACAGAATAAACGCTTCTAACCTGTTCACACAAAACGTTGTGGGGATTAATCACGTTTGGGCTCTAACCCACACCAGGCATGCTTGAAATTACTCACTGCAGTCAAATGCCATTATAAACACGTAGCAATTCATCTCCTCACGGTCACATCTGAACCCTGATAATCTCTCAGCCCTTGGCTGACAATCGAGACAGAGGACAACAATACCAAAGTCAGCAGTGCTTCAGTGAGAGTCTCACAGTGCTCTCAAGCTGACACAGATGGCTTTGTCCAGGTGACAGGAGCCACAAATTAAGGTTCTATAAACACTGGCAAGGGGGAACACTCAGGAGGAAGACAGAGGGAATGAGACAACAAAGGTGTCAGAGGGCAGCTGTACCTATGCTCGTTGCTTTTCTCCCACAAGCAGGCAAAGCTGTTTTTCTCTGAAGTGACCTGCATTTGCCATTGGAAAAATGTCACTAATTGATGCTTCCAGGGAGAGCACAAACCACAGTCAACCCCAACAAGTTCCCTCAACCCAGTCACAGGTCTGTGTGTACACCAGTGGGATCATACTTACAACCCCAAAGCTTCTCCCCACAATTTATTTCTTCAAGAAAAACATCCTTATGAAATGAGATTAGGAAATTAATCTATTGGCACGAAAAGGCAGTAGTTACAAAAGACAGTCATAATGAAAAAAACCCTCCCCAAAATAAGAGGATGTGTTATCAAACTTCCATAAAAGATCCTCTAGAACAAACAAAACAATAAAGATGAGTCCATCAACACATTTTCTATGAAAATCCATGTTCCTCTCTTCACACTTCAGATTCCCACATATGAGGGAACTGTTAAATTTTTAAATTATATCTGAAGCAAAAATTAAACTAGGTTTGGTTGTAACACACACTGCAACAGACTCAAACCACCAAAAAAACCCCAAAATTCACATAGTGCAAGCAGTAACAACACATTCTCAAAATTTAAGGAAGTTCTCACTCTTTTTACCATATTTACAGGTAACAACTGCACTGCATAAATTAAAACTAAAGGAAATGAAAAAAATAAGACTGTACTGGTTTCCAGCCTGCATCCAAATCTGTGTCCGATCAATTTATTATATATAATGCAATCACGTTATGGAGAGAGATGTTTAGTACCTAAAAAATCCTATATAAATCTGAGACTTCATAACATACAGTTTGTTTGAATGCACTGTACCAACAAACAGTAAACGCAAATAATAAATATATAATGGTAATTCAATTCAAAACAAGAACGACAACAACAACCAAAAAAATCAAACAAAACACACACAAAATAAACCTTATTTTGTGTGATAATATCCAGAGAAGCTGTCACACTCAATTGTCCTCCAATTTAATTTTAAATGATATAGCATCAAAAGCCTCATGCATAAGCACATATAAAGTATGAAAATGTAACAAGTTAAAAAAATTTGCATAAAACCCCAAACTTTAATATTAGAGTTCTTTTGCTATCTATCCACAAGGAAAAAAGCAACAACATGAACCAAACTGAGAAACACTTTATCATCATTATCCACAGTATTGAAAATGTTTAAAAAGCACGAGATTCTCCTCTCTTGTACCAACAGCTGACAGCACCAAACCAGAAAAAAAGGAATTTACAGCACTGCTTTGCAGCTTCACTGTGTACTTCTATTTGTGCACCACAAAGCTCTCCCAAGTGTTGGATTGTTTTGTTTGCTGTTGTTGTTTTTAGATGATTTAAAGACCCAACACTATCAAGCTCCCTCTACTGTTCTATTTATTCCTGAGATGTCAATAAAGGACAAGACCAGAAAAAATGCCTTGACAGCTCTGTGTCCTAAAAGAAGAGATAAGTTGATTACTAACACTTTTTTCAACTTTTTTAATAAATTGCAAAGTTCTGAATTCCAAATTCAGTGTAGCACAGGGATTTTCATTAATAGTTACTGTAGCACTTAACAGTTCCAAATAAAATATACAAACTAATAGGAGTAGAAATAATCCTTGCTAAAAAATAAAAAATAAAAAAATCTATAAACATAATAAAACCCACTAAAAATACTACACAAAGCAAAAGCACCATAAATTTCTCCTCCACAGTTCACCACATTCAGGACAAGTTTGTGCCTTAACCCACTTCCATTAACTTTTATTCCCTATTTCAAGCACTGATCTCTCATCATATCCAGTCAGCTATGAAGGGGTCCTTAAGCACTCTCGAAACACCACAGCAAGCTCCAGCACTGCAAACTCCAACTACAGCTCTTGTGAGAAGCCTTGGGGATGCTGCTTGCTCCCAGAATTCATCCCAATCACATCAGTCTGCCCCGAACTAACTTTTGAGTCAATCACCTCAGGTTAAGCTTCAGTCCCCGCCCAGGTACACAGAGCCAAGATTTTAAAGTCTACATTCAAGGTGTGTCTTGACTTTTTCGCTCAGGAGGACTAAACAAAATCACCTCTCGTTGGCACTGGGATGCACAAAGGTGCCCAGTTTGCACCACTATTGAACAAATCACAATGTCAGAGACATTTATAACTCTCTGTAAACTACAACTGTACTGGCAACCACAAAAGCAGCAAAAAAACCCCTATCTCCACTCACCGTGATATCAAGCACTTCTCAGAACAGAGAGCTGTGTTGCATTTTTGCTTAGTATTCATCCCTTCCACATCTCAGCCAAAAGCTGATGTCCACGGGGGAAAAAAGTTACTACAATGTTATCATCTTATAGAAGAGCCCCTGTTTCCATCACAAAACATCCCTCAATGATTTAGACTGGGAGATACCTCTGGAGCGCCTTTATTCCGACCCCTTGCTCCAAGCAGGGCCAGCTTCAAACCTAGTTCAGGTTAATTGGAACCTCGTGCAATCGACTTTCAACAACCTTCAAAATTCAAAGACAGAGACCCCACGGCCTCTCTGGTCAGGAGTTGAGATGAAGCTGGTCACAGATTACACACCTCTCAAGGATAATTACATTTCCTTATCAGCAGGAGCTGGCAAAAGCCCCTGCCATTGCTGACAAAATTGTATTGCTGTGTCAAGCAGCACTGGAAGAGTCTGCTGCAGCAGCAGCTGTCAATTCCCAACAACAGAGTTTCTGCACTGAAAACTGTTTCTGACAGTATTTTTCAAAGCAAAACCATTTCTTTAAGTCTTCTTGCCAAAACTGACAAAACTCCTGGTATTCACTCATAAATACTTCCTCTATTTCTAGGCACCGAGGTCCATGCATTTAATGCTACGCTGTGAGAACAGGTAGATCCAGTACAGAATGTGTTTTCTGCCTTTAAAACCAGCAGACGCATCAAATAATCCATGGAGGGGAAAAAAAAAAATAAATCAGTGCTTACAAACAAGTCAGCTAAATGAATGGTCTTTGCCTTTCTTTTATCAATGTGATGAATGACTTGCTGAATCACTTCTGAAGTCAACTTCTTTTGTTGTTTGGGGTTTTTGTTTTGTTTTAATTAATTATAGTAATGAGTCAAAGACAACCTAAAGATTCAAATTCCTCCAGGAACCTGTACCTAAGGTAAACATTCCTCTTGCCATTATTTTATATTTGGTGCTTCCCTCCTTGACTGGGGAAGAAAAAAAAAAAAAAATTCTGAGCTTGGCATTCATTTTCTGTTGTTAACTTCAATACTTTAGTCTCTAGCTGTAATGCAGAAGTCCAGGAGAGGACCTGAATTTTTGACACAGAAACTAGCAGAAAACTATACAAATATCAAACCTTGTTTCACATGCATACAAACACACGTGCGCACATACAAGAGCCAAGAGAAAACACACAGGGAAGCAGCCTTCCCTCAGTCCCAAAGTCCCTTTTGAAAGTCCATAGAAGTTTAGCCTTGTACCTACAAGTGTAACCCACAGGTTTCACACTCAGACAGTTGTAGTTATCAAAGATCTCAGCACACACTGCTAAACCACAACAGTCAATTCTACAGTTCTGATTAATTTCTGCTAGCACAGTTACTTTTTAACCTGACTCCTCTTCCATTTCAGTTATACACAACAGTATTCTTTTTCAAACTTCTGTGAAGACAGGCAAAGTCATTCAATTCAATAAATGGTATTAAAAATTTTGCTGGATCCTAAAGTTTCTGCTGATTTTGGAGGCAGCCATAAAAGCAGACTTCAAAGAACCTTTTTACATCTTTATTTCAATATGCCTTCTCTGCTAGAAATAGCACCTACTTACTGTTTGAGTTAATCAAAGAAAACTGTGAGTATAAATAGAAACACGAGCCGGGAAATACTAAGCTGGCATTACTTAAGTATGCACATAAAAACACTGTATAAAAACTATAAGCAAATCTACATGTCAGATTCTTTCCCCCATATAGCAGTAGCAGGCAGCATGATACTTAGTGAGAAACATTTCAGCATTAACAAACCCTCTTAAGACAGATGCCAACATAAAAGGCTTTTCTCTGAGTAGCTGATACTGTCCAAGGAGCTGGGGTTTGCAGAAGCTCTGCTTGAATGTGATACATGTTCAAGTCAGCTCAGGTACCTCACTTGAAACTGGTCCTAAAATAGACATTTTCAGTTTGATTCGACTGGCCCTAGGACTGCATGATTGCAAAAGCCACCCTAAGAGAGGAAGGACTGCATGACCACAGGAAAAGGAATCTGTGGATTTTATACTGATAACTTTTATAGTTTCAACACAATCTAAGATAGGATGAACCAATCCCAGGAAAGTGTTCCAAAGGCACAATAAAAATGTAAGTAAATTAAAAAAGCCCTGAACACCTTTCTCCTTGGATTCAGCCGTTAACTTTGAACTTGGCAAACCCATATCCCTACTACAGAACCCTTTGACTGCAGTTGGGATTGCTCAGCCTGGAAAAGAGAAGGCTTTGGAATGGCCTAATTGTGGCCTTCCAGAACCTGAAGGGAGCTCACAAAAAAGACTTTTTACAAGAGCAAGGAGTGACAGGACAAGAAGGAATGGCCTCACACTGACAGAGAGTAGGTTAGGATTGGATACTGGGAAGAAATTCTCCCCTGTGAGGGTGGTGAGGCCCTGGCACAGGTTGCCCAGAGAAGCTGTGGCTGCCCCATCCCTGGCAGTGTCCAAGGCCAGGCTGGATGGGGCTCTGAGCAACCTGGGACAGTGGAAGGTGTCCCTGCCCTCTTTAAGGTCCCTTCCAACCGAAGCCATTCCATGATGATTCTCTACATAACTAACTACAGCAGTGCTGAAGAAGATCCATTGCCATCTTTCCCCTATTCTGATTACATACTTGATACTGTCAGCACTTAGAGCAGCCTCAGTTCACCATTCTTCAAGCCTGCTCAAAAGTTACACACAGCAAACAGAGGCAGAGAGCAAATGCTACTTTGACAAATGCAGCCCTTGACATAACTTCTAAGTTATTTCAAGTTCCTCCCATTGCTTCCTGTATTCCAATTTCTTCAACTTCAGAACTACAAAGAGTTCTGCAAGCATTAGGTCCCAAGAGTTTTTTGGTAGGGAATGGAAATTAGAAAGCTGCACCCCAATAATTTCTCATTTTGGATGTGGACGTGCCATCACATGGATTAAAGGTTAGGTGCAAGTAATTATATGAGCTAAAAAGCATGTAAAGAAAGCACAACCTATTTTTAGGCAACAACAGTTTTCAAGTGTTATTATTTTATACAGAAGAATTTTAAAGTGACTGCATAGAAAGATGTAGTCTCTCTAGAGTGGACTCCATTTTCCATTTAGATTTGCTTCTGGAAGACTGGAGATTTTCTTTTTTTTTTTTTTAAAGTTCTGTTCTTGCTTTTGCTGTCAGCAACCTGGCTCAAAAAGCTGAAGACAGTGCCAAGATACTGGTTGCTGACTTCTCTACCAAACAATTCTTCTATTGTTTTTGAGGATGTAAACTGACTTCTTTTTGGATAAAGGAGTAGTCACAAAACAGTCCAAATTAAAGAGCCTGAAAATTGGGTAAGCATGGCAAGATCTTTATCACCATTTGGAAACTCACTCAGTTATTCCTCAGTTTTGTAATTTGCTTCTTTTCTCTTCAGAAATGGATAACCTATGCAAAAGGCCACCAAATGCCTTTATAAAAGCTCTGCTGAATACCTGGTAGGATTAAATTCAGTCAGTGTTGGTACAATGCTTCACAACCTAATTTCTGGTGATGAGCAACTTAAATGAACCAGTTTGATATAAAAATTGTTACTTTCCAATATTCTTGTTACCCAGTTCTCTCTTGTTTACTAGACAACGTGAGTACCCAGGTTTCCAGTATTATTATAGACTTATTCCTAATCTTGTTCCTCCCAGCCCAAATGAGAAATCATTAAAAGCACATAAATCCTAGAGTAGGAACCCAGCTGGTGGTTCACTAAGCAGCTTTTACCAGCTAAATTCTCTTTATAGCATTTTCTTCATGTTTTAAAGATATTCCAGAGGCACATCCAGCAAATTTAGGAATTGATTCCTATCCTTTGAAATAGTTTACAAGTCTATTCCCACAAATGCCGTTTAAAAGCAAAAAAACATAATTTGTGTCAAAGAGAGTCTGCATTTCCACTCCTCCAAGTATCTAAAAATGAACAACACAGGTTTTCTCTTTTCTTTAATAACATGAGGTAATACTGAGCCCAAAACACTAAACCTTTCACAGAACCTTGTAACAGAGAGTTCTTGTCCTCCAAACCCTTTTGAAGCTGTGTGTACACAGCCTACAGTGATTTATTATTAGCAATAGTAAGGCAAGGAGTTGTCTTTTAGATTTTATGAATATGCCTGCTCCTTTGCAACTCTAAATTCTGACATCATTATTATGTGGGAAAACAGAAATTCATTTCCAGAGCTGACCAGTGCTGACATCTCTATGTAAGAGAGCTTCCAGATTCATTGCTCAAATAAATTCATAGTTTCAGTAGTTAAAAAAAAAAAAATCAAATCTGTAACTTTAGAAAAAGATGTTGCATAAGTTATGATTAAAGTTCTACTACCGACTTGTTATATTTTCCAAAGAATTTATTTCTTGAGAGAATGATATAGAACAGGTAGTTATTTCCTAATAATCCAACTACTGATTTAGAGTTGAAGAAAAACCATTCTTCAGATGCCCATGTGCTTAGATAAAACAGCTGTATCTTTTGGGAAGAAAGGGAGAAAAAAAGAGAAGATTTTTTTTTTCCCCCCCAAGTAAGTAAACATTTTGTCATTTAGACTGTTGAGAACATCTCACTCTACCCTCCCCAAGCTTGTATCATCCAAATTAATCTCCTACTATCTTTAAAATGATCTCACAGGATTTCTGAAAGCAGGTACCAGTTTAATACTTCAAATCCATTTATAATCTGAAAAACAATTCAGCTTTAAAATCTCTGCCAGGTACCAACTCACTCACCTAAACCTCTTTGTGCAAAAAGTCAATTACAGCAGCCTGAATCAATACTCAGCTAGCAGACAGCATCTAATGATTCCATAACTTTTATGTTTCTCTCATTAAATCTCTGCGTGTAGTAAAGCTTCAGTAGGAAGATCAGTAACATTTTCATGTTTACATAGTTTATTTTCAAAACAAGTTAAAGCCAAAACATGACTACTAAGCCTTCCCATACAGCCATGTTTTGTGCACACACAGCATCCATCAAAGCTTTGGTGATAAGATACCAGCCAGAGATACTCTGCAAGACCATTTCTAAGAACCCGCATCACCATAATTAAAACGACGCTCCTCTCATTTACTCCCAGCAAATTAATATTCATACCCTGGTGATTAGCGTTGCTCTCCAGAGCTGCTGAACGAGGTTAGATCCACACAGCACAGCGCCCTGTTCCCAACTGGGAGCAGAGCAGACTCCTTGGACAGCCCATCAGGACACGAGGGAAGCACAGGCATACCTTGCTCTGGCAATGACAAGCCTCAGAAGTGGGATACTAAATGCACAAATCCCTTTTCCATGACTGCAGGCTCCCAGCCCACACCATCCTGAGCCAGCCTTTGCTCAGGTCCTTCAGCCACTTCCCTGAAGCACAGGCATTTCTTTCGCACCTTCTGAACGCCAACCACAAAGGGCCCGCTCTCCTTGGTTCGTAATTCCTCCTGTCAGTTCTCTCACTGGAACATCCAGCAAATATTCTCTACTCACCTTTCTACCATTTATAACTTTGAAGACTTGCCCTCTCCACATTCACCCTCCGAGAGGTATCACAGGCATTCCTCAAAGGAAGGCTTCCCATCTTGGATCACCCTTGCCAAACTCCCCTGTGTCTTTAGTTTTATTATACCCTTTTCCTGTTAAACCAGTACTCCTTTACCATAAAAGGGTGCTCAGATTTCTAGACATGCTTAGCTGGAACAATATTATTTCAGATGTCAGGCCTTTAGAGCCACATGACTTTTCCAGCCGGAGTCTGATTTTCAGAAGCCCTTTTTCTCTGCACTGTGGGTGAAGGCCACAGCTTCTGCTTTTTTTTTTTCCCCTACAAGGAAGTGATAAAATATAATTCACATATCAATAAGATTACATTTTTTTCCTATCCTGAGGGCATGCAATTCTGTCAATTCATAAGCTCAACATCACAAAGATATCAATTGAATCTGAGCAAGTGGTGCTGCCTTTCAAATAGGAAAGGGAAGTCTTGTTAAAAAGAGCCAGAAATCCGTGCACGAAAAGGTCAGTGAAGATCAGTGGCATCACGACAAAAAAGAAAGCACACCTAAGAATCTAAAAGAATTATCTCCCTTTTTACTTTCCAAATTAAAATTAAAAAAAAAAAAAAAAAACCAACCAAACAAAAAACCACTTTCCTGAAAGGCTTAGGATTCTCTAAGCACTAGAAATACCAGCAAGGCAACAAATTGATGTAGTTGCATGTAAAGTTTTTTTTTCACAAATGCATGCAGAGTTTCCTTGCTCAAACTGCAAGAATATCCATTCAAGAAGCAACATTTGCTCTAAAGTTTATTTGAGCTAAGGGGAAATAAAAGATTCAATTAAGATACTGGCACAATAGGAGATATAAAGAGGAAAAAAAGAAACCCCAAAACAACCAACTTACGTAGCTTTGGAAAGTCATCACTAAAATTTAGGACCTGGTGGCTCCATAAACTCAAGTGATAAAATAGCATCTATTTTCTGCATAGAGGTTCAAATCTCATCAGGAAACATTAAAAAAAACCCAAAAAAACAAAAAAAAAACCCTGCAAGCTGTTATTTAACTCAAAGCTTTATTTTGGGGCCCACTTCACAAAACCTGTACTAAAATTCACAACAATTGGGATATATTTGAAAATCTTTGCAAGACAGTCCGAAAGAACATGGAGCTTATACTCTCCTCTGTGCTGTGTGTTACTGCTGAATTCAGTACTCACCTTGACATATTTAAAGTGAGAGGGCAATTTTCTTCCTTGTTATGTTAAATAAGAAACTGATTCTTAAGCTTTTTTTAAATTTTTTTTTTAATTTTTTGTTTTAAAAAAACAGTGGTACAATCTGTAAAGACAGGAATTTCAACTTTCAGGTCACTACCTAGCACTACACGTCAGCTAAAAAGAAAAACCTTGAACCAGTATTAACACTACATAGATGTCCTTTTTTTGGTTATTATTGTAATTTCAAAAATTCCCTCTCCTCAGGCAAAAAAAAATAAATCAATTAAGTAGTCATAATTAACAAGTACATAAAGAGGAAAAAACATTTACCAAAATAAATTCTCCATAAAATACCACTACAGGTCTCATGATAATTTTTTTAATCCTGACTACCTTACAGTGTAACCAAGAAAATATTTTAATTGGCCTCTAACTTCATATTCTTTCACCCATTAATCATGCACCACAAAGAAAACCTTTAATCTGTTTTTGTGGCAAAAAGATCTCCTACAAGCAGATGGTTAATTTTGGTTAGATTAAAAAAAAACCCCTTCTTCAAAAGGGAGAGCTGAGCCATGTAAAATACTTAACACGAACCATTTCAGCTGCCTCGAAACAGGTTACAAAGATACATAAACTTTTGATGAATTCCCACTATTCAGTTCATCTACTGCCAAGACAGGTCAGATCTTGAAAACACTGCTGTTCTCCTCAGCTTAAAGGAAACAGCTCCTGTATGTAAATTCCTGTCCTACCTTCACACCGGGTATTCATCATTCTCTCCTCAGCTGCCAGCACTGTGCTTCAATCCCATTCCCGAGCATTTGGAGACACAATCTTTCTTGCAGATATTTGCTTTCCTCCATTAAAAGTTTTATTCTGAAGAAATGTGTCCTTTCAGAAGGATGCTGCCTCTCCCCACCAAGTCCCTGACTATTTACTGGTTTAACTCACAGAATATTTCTGTCACTACAGTGATGCACACCATGATCTTTTTGTGGCACTTTTACCTTCTCAGCTCTACATGAGTCAGTTTTTCCCAAATTATTGCTCTGGCCATTACTACTCTACAAGGTGAATCATAAAGTAGGAAGCCTGGAAGAGAAGTACAGCTAATTACTGAAAATAAACTCACAGCTTCAAAGAGTCTTCCACACATAATATTTATATACTCTTCTTTATTGTGCCTCAAGCAAGTAAATATGTATTAATTTATTAAATATCTAGGGATAGTTTACAAGCTAGTAATGGTCTTGTTTGATTTTTGGTGGTCCAAAGATTTATCAGAACAGCAATCAGAAATAGCTCAAAACAGTGTCACCAGAGAACTCTAGAACAAACATTTCCATCATATTTTGTGCAGTACAAAACACGGTCTAAAAAGGCTTGAAAAGCTGAGATACTTTGAAAAATGAACAAGTATGAGCAGTGGTTTTGTATGCAAATTTTTAAAAAATCAAGTATTTAAACAGGCACTTGAAACCCAAGTTGCTAAGTTCTGGAAATGTGTTACGAAATTACATTCTTCTCCATTCCCATCTCTTATTTGGGTTCTGAGTGCTAAGAATGTACCATTATGTGGAATTTAGTCAAGCAACTTTTTTGTTTTACCATTTCCATACATAACTTGGAAAGCAACCAGTGAAATAGCACAATTTATCTCTAAAAATAAGACCAGAGATTTTAGTGGTTCTTGATTATGTTTTTCCTACAAGGATCCTTTGCAGAAAAGTACAAGTTTCAGTTTAGAGCCCTGATAATTAGTGCCTGTGGGAATAAAGAAAATTATTTTTTCCACAGCAACATAATTTCCTGTAACTTTAATTTTTACATGATGATACTCCAGCAGTTGCTCAGATATAAGATTTTACTGTCTACAGTGCAATCAGGATTTGAATCAATTATCTGTGTTCAATTTAATCTCCCCCATTTAAAAAAGAAACTTAGGTTTACAGTTGTTATTAAAAAACTTTATTTGAAGAAAGAGAATTCGCCAGTAAGCTCCATGTAATTTTAGGGATGCCAACAAATTCCTCTACTTTTGGATTCAATTGCTTAAAATGATAAAATCTAAGTGCACCTGGAGTCCAGGTATTGCAGCCACCTTCTCATTACTGCACTGTAACTTGTCCTCAGAACTCCAAGAATTCCTCCCGACTGGCAAGGAAGAACAAAATTTAACCCAGAGGAAAGGGGGCACAGGTGAATTGCTCAAATACAGATGTAAGAGGTGCCAGGGGTTTGCAGAGGGACAACACCACAGGGACCACACTCCAGTGTCATCCCAAAGAGTGGAAACCTTCACCAGTTATATTCCATTCAGGAATGGGAAGGAACAGTGTCTTACTAGGAATGGAGCTGTACCAAAGACAGCAGATGCAACCAAACTTGAGAGAACAGACCCTCGCCCTTTCCTACTGAAATGGAAAACAAATATCAGCACTGTTTTTTCCCAAGTTTTAATGAGGCACAGGGATGCTATGTTTAATCGTCACATCTCATGAGGAGGAATCATTAAATACTTCAAAAGAAGCTTCTAAAAAAGACCAATGTTCTACTTGACTGAAAAGAAAACCCAAAACAAAACAAACCCTACATTCCCTTGTAGACATCTCAGCCAACAGTATAGGATCTTTCCCAAAATAAATCCTAGGGTTGCAGAATGAGACCGAGGAAATCACTGATGCAGTGATGAGCTGAACGGACCTCGTGTCGTTCACTCAGGGAGCTCCAGAAGCCAAACCAGAGCCAATCCAGCTGGTGGAGTTACGCACTTGTTAGTACTTAAAACATCCTTGTTCCCTGACTCTAGAAATTCAGCAGCACTGCTGCAAAGTGGTGTAAAGAACAAAAACACCAACCCAAACAAGCCTCACAAATCACAGCTGGTCACATGCCAGACTTCCTGCAATCCTGCTGATGAAACTCCCATCATTTTCAAATGGACTTTAGAAATTACTATTATATCATTTCATAAACAAAAACAACGACCCCCCCACACACACTGTTTTGATTAAGTAACAAACGTAGCTTTTCATTTTATTTTAAAAGGAAGCACAGAACTGATAGCTGAGCTGTTCCTACTACTTCACAGCCAATAGCCTGCATTTTTACTGGACTATTTTAAGCAATAGCCTAGCAGCACACAGGTGTTTTATGCTTTTCATTTTTAGAGAGAAAAGGCATGTGATGTCAATCTCCCACTGAAGTAATTTCTAGTAAAAAATGCTGTCCAGTGGCACAAAATGAAGTATTAATAAAGCTGTTCAAGAAATGTATTTTAGTGCCATTCTTGAAAGATGGCTTTACACTCCACACTACATTTATCTTTGCTTCAGAATGAGCCATTTCATAATCTCCTCATTTGAACTTAACATTACTTTGCTTACATGACAGCTACTAATGCTTTCCATTTAAAAATCTGTTTTATTCTCAGTTCAGCACTGTGGTTTTTCATCAATACCTCTAATAGTTATTTTCAATACCCACTTTAACCCACTGAGAAAAATCAAAGCATAGCATTCAATAATCAAATATTCCTTTATCTGAGTATCACGAAGTCTCCCAGACAAAACCACAGATATGTTGGTGAAACTTTACCAGGAACATAACAAAAACACTGTAAAGCAGTTGGGATTTATCTAATGACCACAACACTGTTTATCTCCTCACAAATACAAAACAGCTTTGATTTAAAAAAAAAAAAGGCACAAAAATTCCCCAACCACAAGTCATATTTCTCTGCTATCACTTCACAGTGACATTGCCATGACATCTTAGAGACCTGGAGATAAATGGAGAATGAATCAGACTTGTCATGGAACGGCCAACAGAAAACTCCAAAGAACAACTCAACCCCCAGCTTGCCTATTAACATTCAGAGCTTATTTTCTTCTAATTTCATCAATTAGATGGATTTTTTTTTCCCAAAACTAATAGCAGCCAGGCTTTCACAGACAACTCTGAAGGACAAATAGACCTAAACTGTGTCAATGCAGTGACAGCAGCACTACAGAGCAAAAACCCCTCAAGTCCAGTTGTTAATCTATACTTCCACTCCTTGTAAAACCAGAAGTACTGGTCCCTAGCAGTGCACAGATGCAAGCAATTCAAATTATCACGTGGTAAATTAAAGAGCATCCCTGATCTAAAAGAAACAGTCAGCAATTCTCCCTCAAAAGCATGACCAGCAGGTTTGTCTGAAGCACAGGAGAAACTCATAAACTGCAATTTGTTTCTGCCCTGCCATGTGAGTTTACCCCCAGTCCATTCTTTTTCATGGAGAAAGGGAGGAGTGAAGGAGCGGGGGGGAAACACCTCCTTCTATTCCACCTGAGGAAGATTTTATTTGCTCTTAAAAGCACTTTAGTTGAATGTTTAAGTATCACCATATTAAATATGTTGCAGGTGAGCATGCACACACTTACCCGTACTCTTCTTCATTTTTTGAAATAAATCAAGTAGTCTCACCCATCAGTGTAAAGAGAGAGATTTTTAAACGTATCTGTTAATTAGCACAATTAGAGTGAGTTGTCCCTAGTGCGTACTCTTTTACTTTAGGGAAAAAAAGTAAGCTTAATTAAAGTAAAAAAAAAAAAATTAAAATCTGTAAAGCTTAATGTATAACTTAAAGTCTTGGCTTTTCAACATTTAGCACTGTGTCCTGAGCAGGTCTTAATTTTGACTGAAGAGCAGAAAATCCTGCCGGGTTCATTTCAGGCTGCAGGCATTTGATACTGAACTGACCTCGCAGTATTTACATTCCCCTCAGGAAAATCTGGCATGCAGTCCAACTGGGGAAGATCATGTCTAACACCACTTGAGCTACCAGTGCTAGGAGCAAGCAAAGGAACAGTGAAAAGAGTAGGGTGAACAAGAAGGGCACAGGCACAGAAATAAAATAAAAAGGAAGAGAAAGAGAAGGTCAAACAGCAAAACAAGAGAACTGAAGAGACAAAGACTTGGAGACAGTTGTTTTCCTGATATAAATAAATCCTTAATTTTTTTTTTTTCCAAACCACCAGACAGGCTTTTAGACTACTAAAAAACCAAATTCCTTCAGCTCAAGGAAAATAAACTGGTAAGAAGACTTGAAATATTTGTCTCTGATCAGAACAAATTAACAGCTGCCAACTGCAGCTTTGTCTGAATTGCATTTGATTTGTTGTTGTGGCTGACATATCATTGTCAAATTTGGACAGTAAAAAACCCCCAAACCATAAAATCCTCCCTAAGCTCTGCTTTTGACCATTCCCACTATAGCACTAATAGAGACACTTGGTGAACCCAGCTGTTAAATCAAATCCAAAACCCATTCACCTCCATTGATTACAATTTAGGTCCCTACTGCTGCAAAAAAATGACATAGAACACAAGAGCCAGTCAGTGAATTCTACTCCAATTTTTCCTAGATGTGGCTTAACCCATCTTGAAAAAAGTGAAAATTTTTGTTTGTTCTTTACAGATTGCCAGCAACATAATCTCCTACATACCAGGCCTGGTGAAACTGTATGAGACACACGGGCTCTGAACCAATGCCAGATTAATTTCTTCACCTCCTTGAAAAAATAAATAAAAGCCTTAAATTACCAGAATGTCTTTTAAAACCCCATTTCCAATTGCACAAGGCATTTTTTTAGTAAAGTAATAAAAGCAAAAGCTCTTGTCTAAGTTAATGATTGCAATACCTGTCGAAAGTGATGGCACCTTCAATCTTCATTAAAAGTTTGAGAAGTCTCTGTCTGCACTAATGACTTACAAACAACATCACTAAAAGTTAAAAGGAAAAAACAACTCCATTACTGAGCAAGGACTGCAAAAGCCTTCCTCCCCCTCTGCTTTAAAACCAGGACGCTCCTGAGCACCTCAGCCTGATGCAATCTTTGTTTAAATCATCCAGGCCTGTGGAACACAGCAAACCCCACTTAGAGGCTAATAGGACGTGGCTGCTTTAATCAACAGACTGTCTTTTCCCTACCTCTCACTTCCAGTTCTTTTTCAGCAACAAAACAGCAAGATTTTCAAACAACTTACATATCTGAGCTCAGAAATGTGTTGAGGCAGCAGGCACCCAAACAAAAGATTGTAATGAACAGGATAAAACACTGGCATTTGAGTTGCTGAATTTGATAGCACTTTTTGTTGTTTTAAACCACAAAATGAGCAATCAGAGCCAACAGAAATCCTGCATTTCTTGTTAGACGGGTTTGGCACTCTCACCTGGAGTTGGATGAAAACCACAGAGTGAGTTCTATTCTATTCTATTTGCAAAATGTTTAGCTTAGAATGCAAGAATAAAGAGCACTTCAGGAAAAGGTTCAGATTTTTCCTGATGTCTAGAAATCTTATTATACTTTGAAAATGAAGCAAAATGCCAGTGTTCCAGATAGGAAACTTGGAGTGGAGGGTCCAGGAAAGAGGCATAAAGAACAAAAGTGTCCCATATATATAAATATAATATATAAATACTACTGGAAACACAAAGACCAAAAGGATACTCTTTCATTAAACTTCTATTTAAACAGAAGTCACTTTACCATACTACTAGGCATGACTCATCTAAATAATTCTAAAGTATCACCTTTATGCTGTTTCCTATGTCCTGTGCAATATATTCAGCAAGAAAATTAGGCAAATTGAATAGTTTTGTTGTCAGTTTATCTGCTCTTAAGAACAAAAACCTTTTCTAGAACCCTCTTTGTGGCAAGCACTACAGAGCAAGCTTTAACCTGGGAAAATTTTTAATTCAGTTTACAGAGAAAACCCTTTCATTTAGTAATTGCATTGTCAGACAGACAGGAGTTGCAGATAAAGAAATACAAGGCTGAGTACAGAAGGACATAAAACACCTTTTATAAAACACCTTTTCCTGCAGTGTTAGCACAATTCACACTCTGCTTCCTCCCAGCCTCATCCCCACACTACTTCAAGGCAAGGTTTATTAAGAGGCCTTGCTGATTGCGGGATTGGCAGTTCATTTTTATCTGAAGTTGAGCAAAAGGAGGGACACAGGCAGGAGAAACCCCAAGTCAGTGTTTCTTACTGCCCACAAACTACAAACAGATGGCCCAAGACTCCCATTGATGAATGTCAAGTATTTGGGCTCCCAAATTCTTCAAATTCATCACAGGATGATTTTAATAAGTACCTCCTGTCTGATCTAGGGTAGCTGTAGTGACCTACTCCTGCAGAATTCACTGTATTAGGGGTATTTTTAGGTTTCAGTTAAACCAATTAAACATGTATATGGTTCAAAAGTCAAATTCTTTTAACACTGCTGATACAACAAAGATGGATAAATCACTAAAAGCTGAAATGTTATTAATTACAAAAAAAAAAAAATCTGTAACATTTGTGTGCTTTAACAACTGAAACCATTTCAGTGTTTCAGACCAGGTAAGCAACTGATACCCACATCAAGCACAGAAGATATGAGTTTGTATCATAAAAGAGATTTAAGATCAGAACAGATTATATGAATATCTAATGAGGTTTAGCTTGCATCATTCTCCTGATTAAAATTCATCATTAAAATGAACACTTGATCTTACGACATTGATTGCTCAAACACGTATTTGTGTTTGCAACTCTCTTTTTCAATCTTCTGTATCAAACCTCACAAAAGATTTCAACCAAAGAATTTTATAGTTATCCAGAGGATTTTCCTTGTACATCAAAAAACAGAAAGTAACCCTACAAAACAGCATGGACAACATGTAAAATCAATCAAAAAAACCCCAAAAACAAAACCTCCCAATGTACTTGCCGTTAAGAAACCAAGTTACTCTTTTAGGCATTCAATCAGATTAAAAGGTTTTCTTCTTCACCAGAGGCATTTGAGAGCACCATGTGTTTATTCTTTTGGGTCACAAAATTTCATTTCACAGTGAGATTTCTGTGCTTTTTTTAAGCGAAGTTCATTGAAAAACTTTAAAGATCACACATCACCTGGTTTTATTCATCCCAAAATATATTCTCAAAAATGATAAATGTTACAGACATTGGTCAGCAGCTGCATAATCTGCAGGATTTAAAACAAAATTAGAGAATTAAAAAAAAAAAACAAAAAACAAAATGACAATTTTACTAGTAGCACAGCTCAGAAAAAAAAATAAATCCAAAGCTGTATTTTTGTAGGATTTATGCAATTACAGTAGTCCTGCTCATTCAGTGAGTCGTAAAGATGATAAAAGCTTCCAGGAAACACTGGAAAGAAAACATGGCAAAGATGGCCTTTGAAATTAAAACTTTCACCAGGTATTTTGCTTTCAAACACCTTTGCTTATTAGGACCTCTCTCTTACCTGGTCTGACACACTGAAATGTTTCCAGTTAATAAAGCACAAAATTCATTTTTAAAGTACTTGTTTCTGTGAAACGTGATTTATAATAGATTCTCAAAGAAGAAACAGGAGCCGATTTTAAGGGTGAGGTTCCTTGGCAATACACCTTTCCTTACAAAGAACTGTTCTTACTAAATCATGGTGGAGAGAGCCATGAAGAACTAAGTCTGTGGAGCTTCCTTAATATGCAAGTGTCTCTTTAAAGGTTTATATAAAGCTCTGAGACAATCACAGGCCACTCAGGCATTCAAAATACTGTCTAAAAGCCTTTTTTTTTTTCCCAGTTCACAGATTTCAAACGAGTATTCAAGTCAAGTTTCATAGGTCTGGAGCAAAAAGATGCAACTTCACAACCAGCAATTTAAGCAGACCTTCCTGTCCTACCCAGTACTGGGAAGCAGGAGTCTTTCCCAAAGAGTTTTACCAGAGTGCATGGGCTATCAAGTTCCCATCCCCAAATTTCTACTTCTGATGGAGGCTTCTGATGCAGCTTCTCCCCTCCTGAACATCACTGCCAGAGAACACCTTCCCTTCAAACAAATGCAAGAGCAAGTGGAGGGAACTGAAAGAAATGGTCATCTCACACATTCCAGAGGAGGCAGGCAAGGGAAGGGGGAGAGAGGGAAGGGGGAAAAGAGTTTAAATTTAGGTATTTACTTACTGAAACACAGAAAAAAAAGACACATCCAGGCACCACGCTGGCAGGAATCCCAGCAGTCAGGGCTGTGGAGCTTTGCTTCCAGCAAGCATTTGCTTCAAGCTTCACAAGAGCCTTCTCCCCCTCTCACGCGCACACACAGAAGCGAACTGAAGAGTGCTCTGAACTGCCAGAGCTCTGCACTGCCAGCCCAAGTGCATCTCAGGTTTAATGAAAGCCTAATTCATTAGAATAAGAGCCAGTGGAACATAAACATGTGCAGGAAAAACAGGCTCGGCGCAGCACCACAACAGACACCGGGTTTGATCAGCACAGCACAACACTTCCAGACCACAGGGGGGAAAAAAAAGTGAGCACAACTCCTTTAAAGCAAAAGCTGAACACAATAGGCACCAGGTAAAATCTGGACCTGCAAAAGCTCTACCTAACAGAACAACAGCAAGCAGACGTCTCTGTTGGCAAAGTTCACAAGGTGCCAGGTGAGGGGATTTGGGAAGTGTCCCGCAGTTCCAGGGAGGACATGGACACCAAAATGGGGAAAAGAAAAAGAACCTGTGCAACAAACACCCTGACACAACAGGAAGATGAAATACTGCTCACGCGCCCAAAATAATTCATAAGGCGGCACATCAGTCATCTTTTTTTTGCAAAGGGGGATTGGGGGGAAAAAAGCACACCACTGTATTTATTAAATATTGCAGCAACCACTTACATAAAAGTTTTGATTGATGAGCATTTCCTTTGCTTTTTGCCATCCTTTACACACAGTGGATACCAAAAATGAAAGACCATGTAAGAATTCACTTCACTGTAATAGAAGTATAGGATATTCACTTTATCTGCTATTATTGCTCAGTCACCAAAGAAGACAAAAACTAGGGAAGAAATATTACCACTTCAAAAACAAGGATATAAAACTAGAGACTAAATTACTAATTTGTTAACAAACATCAAGAAGTTCAAGTATCTTCAGTATCTTTCTCATGCACTTCAACATTTCACGTGACTACTTTTGTGTACATATTTTTGTATTTTGAAATCATTATCTGTTTATTCTTAAAAACTTGGTAATGGTTCAAAAAAAGAAAAAAATCGGTAAGTTTCTCCACGCTTTCAAGTCTCTCTCAGTGAAACTAAAGCATTTAAGGTGTTGCCCAATTTAGAAACACACTTCAGGAAAGAGACAGCTCAAAATACCAAGCACAGACGTCACAGTCCAAAAGAGCCTTTAGAAGCAGAGTAATTCCTAACGTTCACATTTGATATTCTGCCTCCCAGGCTAACTTTGAATCGGGTTCCTAAGCCAGGGATAATGGGCCCTGCCAGACCTGCACACGAGTCAGACAACTTGTTTTTGCGGGGTGAACTTTTGCCACCCTTCCCTCTGGGAGAAATCCCATTAAGTTTGCTCCTTGGAAATCAGCTCCCACTCCTACTCCTTCTACTGACTTTCCACTGCCACTGCTCCCTTCTTGCCTGGTTGTCTCTCTACTTCTGCAGCTACTCCCACCCTTTCAACCTCCTCCTTCAGCACACCACTACCTACAACCCTGCCCTTCCACATCCAACCCAAAAGTAGTGGCTTTTTGGATGCAGTCCCACCTCTCCTCTGACCCACACCCATTTCTCCCTGTGTCTAGAACCCTTCCACCTCCACACCCAGCTTCAGCTTTGCGGTGTTTTTGGTTCTTGAAATATTTCAGTGGAATAAAGAAGCGAATGCTAAAACGGATAAATAATCTGCAGGCATTCCCAAAAAATTCTCCTCATCTGAACACCTTTGCTCCCTGTAAGGCAAGGATAGCTTAGATATGTGATGTCCTACTTCACCCATCTAGCCATATGCCATTATTCGGCCCACAGGTCTCACCACGTAAGAAAAAGAATAAAGTTTATATTTTATTTTAGCAAAATAAAGGATAGAGGTAACGAAAAAAGAACTAAATCTCCGGGAGGAACACTGTGATTCTTAGTCTTGGAGGAAAACAGTTTGATCTGTTCGTATTTTTTTTCAAATTCTATTTTTTCTCCTCAAGAAAGGGTTTTTCTGCAAACACGACTGGTTGTTCTTTGATTTTTCTGGAGAAAGTCTCAGCTGAATGGGAAAGGATCTTTAGAATGCACATAAAAGACAAAGGTTCAAACGAAAGCTGAATTCTCAATGAGCACAGGTTTATTTCAGTAAACAACAGAAACTCAAAGCTGAGAGATCTTATCCGTTTTAATCACTTAATAAATTTTTCTTACCTTTCCAATTTTCAAGCTACGTATCTACAATAAACAAACCTGCATTGAAAAAAAGTCTCTATAAAAGCACACAAAACCTTTATTTCACACAACAGGGAACTCATGGCAGCTTTGGCCAGGATTCAGCAAGCAACAGGCAAAAATTGTTCTGATAAATACAGAAAAAGTTAAACTTCAACCTTCGTAATTTTTTAAGTCTTTAGAAACTTTTTCAGTCTGCTTTTGTATTGCCCAGAAAGTGTCAGTCCCACAGCAAAGTTAAGAAATATCTAATATCTAAAGCTTATCTAATAGCACTTATGTAGAAACCAAATTAGGTAGACTAATGCAAAATTCCATAAATATCATCTTTGGATTTTAGAACAACTTGATTTGGTAAATTAGTAACCTAAATAATATAACCCTGGTTTGAAATGGAAAAAAGAAAAAAATAATAAATCCTAACATATGTTCAGAACTATTCCAATGAAAAACAAAAATGCAAAAAAAAGTAAGCAAGTGCCTGGGTGTAGACAGTCAGGTGGTTTTAACCAATGATAAGGTTTCTTAAACACATGAATATGAATAAATACACACACACATATTTGTGTAATTTGATGGTACTCAAAACCAGTTTTCTGGTGCCTAATGATGCTGAAGTCATCACAAAGGCCTAAAAACATCAAGTTGGAAATTCTCACTGCTCTGAACAGGTGAGCAGTCTGAAGGCTGTGACCAGGTGTATCCTCTCTACTGAGAAGTGCCATCGTGGGGTGGTCCCATGGGTCCTTTTCCTCATGCACTTATAAACAACGTAAGTAACTTCAGCTTCCCGTCCTACTGCCCAGCTTGGAAGTGTTTTGGGGATAAAGCCCTTAACTTTACAGAGCTCAGTGAGCACACAAGACACTCAGCACAAACAGCCAGTCCAGTGAAGGATTCTAAGCAGGACAGAAGAAAAATCTCAAAGCTGTTGCACCATAATTTTCCAGCTCAGGAGTTTTATCACATCTTCTTTTATTTCGTAATACAGATGATTCACTATTTAACTGATAATAAACTATTAAAGTTTATATTTGAATGTATCAGTTCTACAGCCATAGGGCCCTATATTCCGGGTAGAAGTTTAGTTATTGTATAAATATCAAACCGAGCATTACTTCAGCAAAGTTTACTGAGAGAGTTTCCCACCAAGTGAAGATGAAGGGCTGTCTGTGCACGTGTCTGGTGCAAAGTAAACAAAACCAGACTTTCTCACTCTGAAAGTGACAAAACCCTTAAAACAATGTAGCCACATCTACTGAGAACATATACAATGTATGAGGGCACCTCACATTTTTTAACTCCAAACAACACTTTTTGTTATTTGCATTTAGAAGACAAGAGGAGGATGAAAAGATTGATGAAAGGATGAAAGGATTCTGTCATTAGCAAGTATTCTACTACTCAAAAAAAAAAAAAACAAACCAAAAAAAAACATGCAAAAAAGGTCCAAGTCCTAGCTAGCAACAACTTACTAAGACAACCCCATGAAATGGAAACAACTCCTTATCTACCCCCATTTCAGTGTATCTTTCCACCTTAAAACTAGAACAAATTCAATGTCATGGGAGAAAAAAAAAAAGTGTAAAATAACCACCATTTGGTATTTACTTATTCTGAAAACGAGTGCACACATCCCAAGAAAAATACAGTGTCCTTTAAAAATAATCACATTTCAATGCAGTCTGTATACTGAGTCATTTGTTTGAAATGCCAGTGCAAGGAATGTTAAGGTTTAGCTGACGATTATCTCCTCGACATTATCCCAATTTGATTATACAGTGTTTACTACATCAAAGTCAAAAAAAGCACAGTAATAGATTCAGCAACACACCCACTTGGAACACTGAAGACCTATTATTAAAGAACCAGAGGAATAATTTTCAAAAGGTTTTTATTTTCAAACACAGTCTCGCATAAGAACTTACCATAAAGCAAGGTTGTTAAACATTTCTATTCAGCCCACATATTTGAAACTGTGCCTCAGAACTCAGGTCAAATTATTTATGGGATGAGGAAACCTGACTATCCTTCTTGTCTAACTCTTACTGGACACACTGCAGAAATCCAACAGCCAGGTTTCACATGGCTGAAGCACCAACAGCATGACATTAACATTCATTTCCGTGTAACTTTGTAGCTCATAGGGAACACAAAACAATATATTTCTTTCAGACCTAACCACAAACAAGCTTTCAATATTTTTAGTTTATCATAGTTTTATTATGCTATAATCAACAAACAATATTTATCAAATCAGTACACACAAATAGCAGTTTACAGTTAAAAATTCACACGTGGGGGTGCTCGTGGAGCCCAAGGTCACAACAGCCTGCAGTGTTCGCCCCTCATGCAGAAGCCCCACAGAAGTTTAAATTCAGACAACCAGAATAATTATCACCACCACGTCACCCAGAGTTCCACTGCCTAGGATTACAAGGCAGTGATTAGAACGTTGTCACCCTATGTGAGCTCTCACATCCCCTCCAGCACCAGGAGGGCTGAATGTGAGACAGCTTTAAAAGGAGAAGCTATCGTTGGGCAGAAATTCAAATTCAGCCTGATGCTACACAACAAACAAGTATTTAACTAAGGATGCCAAACTGGTCAGACCACGTGAACCTTTCAGCACCATCCCTGCTATCCTCCCACATCTATCAAATCACAGAGGAGTGTTTGTGCAACATGTTTGCAGAGAAGCGGCACAACTTTTAAACACAAACTGAGCTATTTAGGGCTGGCTATCAGCAAAACAATCAGCTCCATGCACATCCTAACAGTTATGGCAACACCTTGAACACGGGATCTTGGAAGGACCAGAGTACACAGGCAACCCACCACTCAGTTTGTCCATGAGTGCATCAGTGGCTCTACAATAGCTGTTCACACACTCTTTTTATTCCAAGAAAGCTCAAGGTGTTATTTTCCAGTTGCTATAGCCAGCCAATACACTGTTCACAGGCTCACTCTACAACAACAAATTCCATCTCAAAGTCTACAAGAATTTCCTTTCAAATTGCATACGCACACGAACACAGCTTTCTTTAATTATCACTTGTCTTCATTTAATAATCTGCACAGAACTCCAGAGGTGAAATTCTTAATACATCCCTGTCCTCATCAGCTGCTGCACAGCACTCGTGTAGAGTAAACTGCACAAAGGCAGAAAGGAACAGCAAAACAAACGTGTTGCCTATCGACAAGCAGTCTCTCCTCCTAGAGAGCACAGCACCTCTGCTGGTCACATTTTTGGAGCTTTATGGATGTTTTTAGATTTTGCTTAGGATCAAATCAAACACTCTCCCATATAAAATAAACCACGAAACACATACATGACATCCATCTCACACTGCCTACAGTGCATCTTACACAGAGCAGCAACCTTTTGCTCAACACTAAGATGCAGAAAAAACCTACCTGCAGCCTAAAAACTATTTCTAACCTTCACTCATAAAAGTTATCCCACTGATGACACTACTCATTTAAAGACAGCAAGCCAAACACACGATGCAGTGAGTAAAAACACTGAATGAATCGAGAAAAGCCTGTGAATTGTTAAATAATAGAAAAAGAAACATATGAACCAGACAAATACACAGAGGTGCCACTTGAAAATTTTCCAGATAAGCATGGTCCAACTATCTGGAGAGGAAAAGCTTGAAAGAAGTTTGTACAGATCCAATCAATACATCCCCTGGACTTCTACATAAGAGCTCTATTTTCAGGTCTCTCATTCAAAAAAACAATGCACACAGCAAGTCTATCACAGTGAACATGCGCCTCAAAACATATTAAACCCCATAATGGAAATCAATGCTAGAAGAAGAAGAAGCAGGAAGTCTGCAAAGAAAATGGCCAAATTAAACCTTCAGCTTGGCTTTAAACAATGTAATTAGAGAATACAACTGATTTCAAGGCTCTTCTCCCAGGGACAAAGTAAGATCTTGCCTTTGTGAAAGCATTTATGGCACACACAAATGCCAAAAAACCAGACAAATTCAAGGTATTCTTGGCTTGCAAGGATATTTGTTGGTAGATGGTCACATTCGCAGCAGAAATTGCATTTGAATCTGCATCCTTAAACAGCTTTAATTAAAAGCATTAATACAAAAAGTCAAATTGTTTCAGCTGTGCAGAATCAGTAAACAAAGGACTACATACCCAATGACAAACTTGAATACTTCTTTTAGGTTTATAACACAACATTTAAATTCACTTTGGAATGCATTCAAAAATCACAGCAACATTTGGACAAACTAATTGGAAATTACACCATTGTGACAAACATCCAACTTACTTTACATAATATCTTGCACCTTCAAAAGTATACGCTTCCTCCCAACCCGTGGGTAAGTCTGCAAAACAAGGAGCAAAACATTCCAATTACCTTTGGAAATGATGCTGGCCATACTGGTCTACTCCCCAACACCGAGGCAGTTTAAAATACTGTGTCTGACTCCACATGTTGAAACCTTTAGTCCGAGGAACAAATGTTTTGGCACTGACTCACAAGACTCTCTTAGTTGGAATTCTGCAAGCCAAGAGAAGCTACACGCCTGAAAATCTGATTTGGAATTCTCATTCTCAAATGATAACAGTGATGGTTTAAGTGTGCCCTTATTTAACATCTTTTCCTTTGACCAGCAACTGGAACTCAGGGTCATCACCAGATCTGCCTGCCCTGAACATCAGCAGCATCAAATTACCTGGCAGGCAGAGATCTGAACAAAAATCCATCTGACTGAGTTACATGCAAGTCACAAGCATCTTAACAGGCGTGATATCAACTACACCACAGAGCATTAGCATTGTATTAGCATAATTCCACCACTGTTGTGACTAACAGGTGTTGCTGCAGTGTTTACAACTCTATTCCATTTTACATGAAAATAATTTTCCATGTAAATCTAGTGGAGGATGTGGGTACATCTCTTCCTTTCTATTACCACTCTTAAAGTCAGGAGTCCAGATGTAGAAAAACCCCATACCACTGATGGTCAGTATTTCTCAAGGAGCAGTAGTGAAAGCTCTGAAGATGTTGGGCACCTCTAGATGCATCACTACCTTTAAAAGTTTTCCCCTGTTAGTAAAAATAATGGTTGATAGTCAGCAGTCTCTCACTGAGTTATAAAAGCAAGAATGCATTTCCTAAAACAAAAAAAAGAATCAGTCCGAATTACATGGAGAGTTTTTTCCCCACTCATTATTTATTTGCTCTGGCTGGCTTTTTTCTTCACTCCTGTCTTCTCTAGAACAAAAATCAAGGTGTCTTTCCGTAACAGCACAGGGCAAAGTACAGCAAACAGGAAGTCTCTCCAGCAGAAGTATTTATGGCCGCTATACGAACTTTGCAAAAAAACCTCCACCTCTCCAGTGCTGAATAGCTGAAGGAATAAAAAGCACTCCAATTCATAATGGAGGACAAGGCTTTCCTCACCATCTAGTACATGCCTCACAGTATTATTTAACAGAGAGCTTTACAATAATATACATCTCCAAAAGAAGTGCTATTCACTCAAAAATTGTTTCTTAAGAGAAGACATATTTTGAATATATTTTGATTATCTTCCAAAACAATGGTCAGAGCAAAAGAAGAGAAAAACCCCAGAATTAATGAGTTTGATTATATCTATGCATGGAGAGATTTATTAGCATACACATGAATGAGGAAAACTGCAGAAACAGTTTTGGTTTGCAGACAATTTGGTATCTGATTGATTAATTACAGCCAATATATCCAAGGTCATGCCTCACTCTTGTGTTCAGAAGCAAGTTTAATTTACCTGATGATAACTCTGCTCTGTTACACACAACACTCCAGACACTCAAAAGAAAACTGCCTTTCCTTTAGAACGCAATTAGCGACAGAAACAAACGAGACACTCGGAAAATTACTGGGAAATCATCATCAGTCAACAGAGACAGTGGGAGTAGTTTAAAAAAATAATTAATACTCAGCTAATGCCGGTGTTGAACAAGCAAAGCACTTCACACACATCTGCCCCCATGCAGATTGCTGCAGATGAAGGCCACTTTCTCAATCTGAGCACTGAAAGCAGGAGCAAGAGAAACCTGATAGCAATCAGCAGTTCTATTTCCCAGCATTAAAAGACTTCTTACAAACAACAGACCTTCACTGCAAATCAAACTGCAGAGTTCTAACAGCCAGAAACCTGTGGTTTTTAAACTATTCCCAACTCAAAACAAAAAAAAAAAAAAGGAAAAAGAAAAAAGAAAAGAAAGGCTGCCCACAGCTTTCTAAAAGGCTATTTCTGATTCCTTAATGCGTAAGTATTAACCAAACATAAAAAGCAAATAATCTGATACAGACCAATTCACTTGCAGATTTCCCCGTGATTATCCAAGCGATTATATACATAAAAACAACTGCACGTATTACTACACTCCACCACCTCCCAGTGGCATACGCAGCCTGTGTGCAATTCCAGCAGTCAAGAGTTTGGCTCCGGGTCTCCAGAGTGTCTGCTGTAAATCCTCCTCCTCCAGCACCTCCTGCTGCTACTTCTCCAGAGTGGAACAAACAGCAGAAGCAAAGACTGGTTCCACCCTCCTCCCTCCAAGTTATTTCTAATGTTTCAAGTCCCTTTCCCTCCTACCTATTCCACCTCTCTCAGTCACTTAGAAACCACACAGACTCTCAGCCTAGATGGAAACCAAGGGAGAAAAAGGGTTTCTAGGTGACTACTGAAATCAGCCTCTTCATTTCTAGTACACCTATCGTGGTTAAATCTAGGTGGTGCTGGAAATAGAAATAAGACGAGTGGTTTCGCGCTAAACTGAGAAAGGATGCTGTGCAGGTGGATAACCGGGGTAGCCAGCCAGGAGCACGGGAGGAACGAGGCGGTCTCTAATGGTAACTATAGAGGCTCGGAGGGGTGATACGAGGCAACGGAGGGAGAGCAAAGGCAGATACATTACACAGGCACGGAGGGACGACTCGGGGGCTGGGGAAGGCGCTGCAAGAAACTGACGGGCAAGCCGCACATGCGGGGCTGCACGGCCACCGCAGCCCCGCTCAGCGCGGCGGAAACAACTGCGCGAAGTGCGCGGAGAGCGGCACGAGGAGTTGTCCCGGGGGGCTGCGGCGGCTCCGGGGGCACCGCGGGCCCCCGGGCTGAGCCCGCCCTGGGCAGGGGCGGGCGGCCGAGCCGGGGCAGGGCCGGGGGCTCCGGCCAGGGCTCCGGCCGGGGCTCGTACCTGCGCTGCGGCGGTGCCCGGTGATCACGGCCTCTCCGGTGAGCGGGTGCAGCCAGGTCGTGCTCTTCGCCTCCTCGCTGCGGGGACGGACACACGGACCGAGTCAGGCAAGCGCAGCCCCGCCGCCCCTTTCTCCCA